>CM062250.1:7724319-7804035 GCA_031216285.1 Syzygium syzygioides | reverse complement strand
AGTTATTTTCTTCCCGTATGCTACTTTTATATCTCCATGGGTTCCTTGCCTTCTCACTTGAAATTTCTGTTGGTCGTTTGGTTGGCTGGATGCATTTAGACTACACGGTAGTAATGTTGTATTAACAATTTTGCTTGCAGTCAATTGTCAAATGTCAGAGGGTGTTGTTTGTTTTTGGTCAAATAGAGGGTGTTGTTTGTTTTGGTCAAATAGAGAGTGTTGTTTAGTTGCGCCGCCCCCCCCCCCCCCCACCTCCTTCCCTCCTCCCAAAAACAAAAGAACAGCATCCCATGTACTATGCTTGGTAAGGCAAGTTATGTTCTCTTTGTAATCATTTTTTTAAAACACCTCCCACGTCCTATACTTGGTAAGGCAAGTTCTGTTATCTTTAAATTCATTTTTTACGTTGGGAGATAATATGATTTTCTTAAGCAAGTATAGCCATTATAATAAGCGTCAGTTTGGTTGCAGGATTTTATCAGGAAAGTCGACCCTGATATTGTAATAGGGTATAACATCTGCAAGTTTGATTTGCCATATCTTATTGAGGTTAGTAAAATCAAGAATTTCCAATGTCCATATTTGTGCATCTCACTTGGGTTTCTCCATCAGTGCTAAGGTTTACCACTTGTATGGATCAGTTAGGATTGTTCAAGTCTTTGGACATGCATCTTGAAGACAGTTAATCTTTGGAATTATTGATTGCCATAATTGGCTAAGAGTTTTTCTATTACTTATAATTCCATTGCCCTCCTGTGACAGCTAAATATGAGTCTAGTGGTTCATCTTTGCAGAGATGATGGTTTGTTTGTTGTGGATATTTATGCTTTAAACCTTATTTTTGTGGATTATGAGTTCTGGATATGAATATCTATCTTAGCCAGGATACTGGGTCTTAGGGTTCTGATATTGTATGCTATTATTGTTCTATTAAAATGGAACAGGCACTATAGCAAGCATAAGCCCGGCGGCTTCTAAAGTCAAAATGCATCTTTTGGTTCCTTCTCCTCTGTCATTGACCTCTTCCTGCTACTTTTGGCTACAACATGCTAGTGCACCAACCTGCTTTATGGTTGTTTATAACTGCGGTGCAATTGCAATGCATGCGATCTCTTGGCTGGTGACCAACCTCTTATTTTCTGTGCCTGCTATTGGAGAAAATAAATGAGGTTTCAATTTTCTATCATTGTCATTCGGATGCTGAACCAAATTGGTGTAGTGGTCAGCTTGATGGCTAGTGGGAGTTATGTTTTAGGGTTTTTTGTTTTTCAATTCTTTATATATTACTTGCAGCTGAGTAGATTTATGCTAGTTCTTGAATCAAATATTGCTATGGTACCTATTGTCAATAATTTGGTTTCTATATTATGCAGAGGGCTGAAGCTTTGGGCATTCCTGAATTTCCTTTATTGGGCCGTGTGAGGAATAGCAGGGTTCGTGTTAGAGATACAACTTTTTCCTCAAGGTAATTAAGGCTTGACATTAAGTGAGCCACCACATTGGTCTGGTTCTCTATAAAATTGAGTCGAAAGATCTAATTTTAGAGTGCTAAAAAAAAAAATTAGTTGGTTTAGTATTAAGTGACGATGATTATTGAATGGCCTCATTTTCACAATATAGTTGCCAATATTCTAACTGACTAAAGCAACAAATGATTAGCTACTACTTGACTTGATAGTTACATATTGGAAATGGCAAATGCACCAACAAATGGTACCTAGTTCAAGGGTCATCAAATCAAGTTCCAGAAATATGACCCTCAAGCTGAAAACACCATATATCCAACTTGACAAGTACAAGATCTTAGTGAACAAACAAACTAGCACTCCTAAGTGCAAAAGTAGAACAAAAAAGTCAATGACAGTTGAAACAACTGTTATTACTTCTTAACACTGGGAATTGACTTGGATCTGCTCCAAAACAAATGTGCTGGCACAATTAAGTTGAGGTAGTGCATGTAAACGCATTCTAATGTGCTTTTAGTTATCTCGTTCAGCTTATCAATATAAATTTGCAGAACTTGTGACATTCTGCATGAGTTGATGTCACTAGCTGGTGTGGTTCATCAATGCTTCTTTGTATCACAGGCAGTATGGAACAAGGGAAAGTAAAGAAGTTACCATTGAAGGGAGGGTTCAATTTGACTTGCTCCAGGTATGGTTTCCAGAGCTTTTACCTGAGTACCTAGCTCTTTTCCATGGAGCTATATGGATAACCCGAAGTTTTCTCTGTTGTGATAGGTTATGCAACGAGATTATAAACTGAGTTCTTATTCGTTGAACTCTGTTTCAGCACACTTCCTTTCTGAACAGGTGAGCTTCAATCTCTTGCTAAAGTTTAGGTCATCATGTGCTTGCTTGGTGTCTGTCTTGGACATGTGCATGATCGAGATGCAAGGTAGTTTATGTGGTTAGCAGGAAAAGGTTCTGTACTTTGTGTGCAGTTGGAAGTAACCGGTGATTGAAATGTCTTCATCAGTTGAGGGGCTTCTTTTTGGTTTGGGGATCACAAAATGGTGTACATACTGGAAAGATGTTATAGGGACGACGTATTCTAAAGACAGTGGTATAAGGTGAATTGTAGTATCAGCCTTGCAAGTTCACATCTGAGTTCCCTTATGCTCTAGCTTAAGGTTCACTAAGCATCTTCATGACAAGGGAAGACTTGTATCCTTGTTCTCATAGTTTGATGAGCTGAAACCAAAATGTGATTGCTATAAGTAGGTCAATGCTTGCCTTAAGTAAATGCATTATTAGTCTAGGGAGCTGGATTAATTTCTTCCACGACTGATCTCTTCTTTAACAGTTTTAATTTTGAGACTGCTTTTTCTTGAGGATCTCAGCATTACCAATCTCATATCTTTGAAGATGATTATTGAGGGCTACACATATTTAGAAGATAATTTAATGTGTATTTTGACGATTGGAAAGTTCTTTTGTTGGGTTTGACTGAACTCTTCACTCTTACAAGGAGTGGTCATAAGATTTAGTTGATCTGGTTGTTTGAATTATCAGCTCCTTATAGTGAGCTAGGAAGCACTATTTATTAGCTTATCATAGCTCATGTCCCAATGACAATGCTTTTCATCCACGTGCTTTGGGGGCATGCATGGTTGAAGAAAATATTTGCCAGTGCACTGTGTGTCAGTCTGTATGAGATTATATCTGATGCATCAAAGATTGTATTATCTCATTCATAATATGATGCTTCCACTAGTAGGAGTTTGAAGAATTGTTCTTCTAGGGATCTGGTTTCATAAGTTAATTAAGAGAATAAATATCAACTGTTATTTTATTAATTGAACATTTTGTCCCTTCATAACTAAGTAGTCATACTATCTTATACGAGTTCATGCCACTTCTTTTCACGCAGAAAGAGGATGTTCACCATTCAATTATATCGGATCTTCAAAATGGCAATGCGGAAACAAGGAGGCGGCTTGCTGTATATTGTTTGAAGGTACAGACATTCTTTGGAAGTTTTCTTCTACTTCCAGTATATAGTACCCTTGCTCCATACATGATCCTATATAATGGCTGGGTAGTATGTACGGTGTTGATATAATTCCAGAATTAGTTAGTAATCTGCAGGGTGTGGAGCTTGAGGCTTCTCAGCCGCAGGCAAATCAAATGCTGTTGCCATTTTTTCCCTATCTAGTGTGATGTAGTGCATTTCTCTACTTGGATTAATATTTTGATATATTGTTTTTTGTTTATTAAGAGTGGTCACACCCTATACTGTTGCTTGTCATTCATGCTTTGTTGGTTTATATTCCAGCAGAATGCTTTCATGATGCACATCAAGTGTCCTGTAGATGCATGGTCTTTTTAAAAAATTGCTTGACCGGATTACGTAACATTTGAATCGGTTAAATGGCTTTAGAGCATTGATATATTGTCCTGACATGAGTGTATTGCTTTGTCTAACTTTTTTTTTTCCTTGAGTGTTGCCTTCAGTCCTCTAGAATTAGATGAGGTGTGATTGCTGTCGGGATGTAGATACCGTTGAAAACATCCATCTATCTTCATTTACTTTTTGACTATATCTTTGCTTTTAGGAGACATTGCTTGCAACTAATGCATCAGCTGGTTGGCAATTCTTTTGATCGCAGGATGCTTATCTCCCACAGCGGTTGCTGGACAAACTGATGTTCATTTACAATTATGTGGAGATGGCCAGGGTCACTGGTGTTCCTATATCTTTTCTTCTTTCACGTGGGCAGAGCATTAAGGTCATGTATTCTTGGGTTTTAATTTGATGATTATTTTATTTCAAAGATTGTTGCTGATGTCAGAAAATCCTAACATTTGATCGTTGCAGGTGCTTTCCCAACTTCTTAGGAAGGCAAAGCAGAAGAACCTTGTTATCCCAAATATGAAACAGGCAGGATCTGAGCAAGGAACATTTGAGGGTGCTACAGTGAGTTGATCTTATAAACTTCTCTATCTGGAAATTGCCATATAGTTTTAGTATATTGCCAATTAGTCCCTTTTCTCACTAGCTAATAGTTATGTGGCTCTCACTGAGCATTTTTAGGAAAACCAACTTTACGTGGCTTGCAGCCTGTGACAATTCAAAAATAATTCGTAATTTTTTATGGTCCATGATTTTTTAGGTTCTGGAGGCCAGGGCAGGTTACTATGAAAGGCCAATTGCGACATTGGATTTTGCTTCTCTGTATCCATCAATAATGATGGCCTATAATTTGTGCTATTGCACACTGGTAATTCTTCTTTCCTTGGCTTGTTACAATGCCTTTAAGTTATGTCAAGACAAATTTATTTAAGGAAAATTAGATTTCATTTTCATCTAAGGTAGAAGCATTTTGTGGTGACTGTTATTTATTATAAAACTATTCTTTGTTATGTATGAAGGTTACTCCTGAGGATGTTCGCAAGCTCAACCTCCCACCAGAGTGTGTTAATAGAACTCCGTCTGGTGAAACATTTGTCAAATCGAGTCTGCAAAAGGTTATACCTATTGGTGTTGATAATCTCTATTCCTATTGAATTTACTATTGTAATATTTTAGAAGACTGAATTGCATAATTATTATGGCGATATATGAAAAAAAATTTCCTTGCAGGGAATTTTGCCAGAGATCCTTGAAGAACTACTAGCTGCTCGTAAAATAGCAAAGGCAGACCTGAAGGTAATTACATATGTTTTTGAATGATTACGGTGACTGCAGCAGTCTCTCTTCTGCACTGTCATTGCAGCTTGTTTAGTCAATCTCGATGCTTTTAAGCAGGAATGTATAAATGTCAACTCTCCACACCATGGCATGTTTATAGTGATTACATTACATGAACATGATTTCTATCTAGCATCTCGTATACAAGATACTGAAAGCACTAAAATGCATCTTCGTTGCCAGACCTTTGGTAAACAACTCTTTTTTGTGGATTATTTCAGGAGGCAAAGGATCCACTTGAAAGGGCCGTGCTAGATGGTCGGCAGCTGGCATTGAAGGTTCACTTGAATTTGTTTTTTATCTACAATGTACCATAATGTAAACCATCATAACAACTGCCAGCAGAATGACTCCTGTGATTTGCATTACTTTTAGATTAGTGCAAATTCTGTATATGGGTTTACTGGAGCTACTATTGGCCAGTTGCCCTGCCTTGAGATATCTTCAAGTGTCACAAGCTATGGTGAGGTTCCAATAACATAGTTCATTGAGGTTTCAAATAAATAACTTGTGACTAATATAAACTATGAAAATCTTTTAACTGTAGGTCGGCAGATGATTGAGCACACAAAAAAGCTTGTTGAAGATAAATTTACCATGCTTGGAGGGTATGAACACAATGCGGAGGTAGTTATCTACCCTATTTTCTGTTCTATTCATTATCTAGTTGATGATAAAGCCGGCCAGAGCTGTATATAGAGTATTTTTTTTTTTGTGTATTAGCATTCTATCTGGAATACTTCCACCAGATATTTACACTGGAGATTCCAATTTCCTCATAATGAAAATTTGTCATTTGCACTTAATTTGGCGCTTTCTTTTGTTTCTCTAAATATTTCGATAATAGAAGATCTATGATATTTGAAGGATTTGAATCTGCAGATTCTGTTTCTCTCATTCAAGTCTTTGAAAAGAAAATGAAAGATGATCTGTCATCTTCATCATTTTAGAGAATTGTTTATTACCCTGCAATCTTCATCTTACCATGAATTCTCTGTGGCATCTCGATTTATAATTTGGCTGCCTTTTCTACTAATCTTTTAGACTTATTTTCACATGTGTTGAGTGGTTTGAAAGAGTCTAAAATTTTGAAATTGTGACTGCTCTCTGATTTTGGGCTTTATGAAGCTCTCTTTCTTTTTCGCGATGGTGATAGAGCTTGATTGGTACTTCTGTTGACTCATGAATTATTAGTTCTTTGGACAAACCTTCTTCGATCTTCACATTTGGAGCAATTGGCTACTCTCATCACGAACTACTTAAAAAAAGAAGAAGCTGCAGTGCTGGACTTAGTCTACTGTATTTGTCTTGGCAATATAACTGGTGATCAACAATGCAATCTGGAAGTATCTAAGGAAAACCACAATCTAACGAAACAACCCATTTTATAGCAATCCTTTTGATTTTATAAAAGCAAACTTGGCACTGTATGAACTTGATCGTGCATATTGCATGTTACCTCTTATAAATTCTTATTTGCAATCTTTACTATGAAGCAGACAGAGATCCTAAAGAGCATTAGAAAAAATGAAGTTTTGACTTGTAGAGGCCTTGAATGTCTCAACCACACACAACACAAACACACACAGGCGTGTACACATATGCGGCGTAGCTCAATCGAAGGCTTAAATAGTCGATATTTCACATCACCATTCATGTAATTTCTGCAATTTTTTACATGCAGTTTAGATGCTTCATGTCCTAATGGAATTGCATTCTATGATCAGGTTATTTATGGTGACACAGATTCAGTTATGGTGCAATTTGGTGTACCTACAGTGGAAGAAGCAATGAAATTGGGAAGAGAAGCTGCTGACTATATTAGTGGAACTTTCACCAAGGTAATATATTCACGTGATTGACCTTACAGCTTCACAGTGATATGTATACGTTTAGTAGCTTGCTTTGGTGTATGCCTTTTTCCAGTCGAATATTAGTTGATTTTTGCTGTCTTTTTCCTCTTAAAAGGCTCCATCTTGTCACAAATAAGAGACTTTGCTTTTTCTAAGAACTACAATCAATCCTGCCTGAGGACTATTCACCCTCATTTCTCTGAGCTAATGACTCCCATCTGTCCAAAATTTCTATGTTTTGATTTATCCTCTGGCGAAAGAAAGTGGCCCACTAAGTTATAGTGTCCAGTGGAACTAATAATTTCTCACACGAAGAAAGAAACTGACCCCATCTTAAGCAACTGCGAACAACTGAGGAAATTCTCCATTCTGCCGTTTTTTTGAGATGAACTTCAAGCTTAACAAATATAACTCTTGAAGGAGCAAAAGATGAAGAAGTTGAAAAATGTACCTGAGAACATGAATCTTTTCCGTATAAAATACTGATAATAATCTGAGTGGTTCATTTGATTTCTTTTCACTTTGACAGACATTTTACATCTATTCAAAAAGTATAAACCACGGTGCTTAGTATTATTATATATGATTTTGGTAATTTTAGTGGTGTGAAAATATATTTGTGCTGCTAGCATTCAATTTTGACTTAAGCAACCAAAATCCACTGTTCTCATAGGATCATAAAGAAGAAAACGACGTCCATACTTGGATCCTTATTTATAGACAAATATTAGAGATTGTGAATCAAGCGAATTGAGGAGTCAATCAGGATTTACATGTGAGTCACTTTTGCGCCTTAACAATCAGATAGATCCTAGTGAATTGGTGTTGATGTACTAAAGAAAGGCTAAGTTATATAAGGTTATGGGACCACCTTTAAAAACTTTTGTTGTACTAACATCTTGCGTGGCCTATATTGATATTCTGACAATATGCTTTCGTAGAATATACTTGCTATGATCTTTATTTAAGGAACTGCTCCTGGAAGGGAGTCAGACATAGGAAGGGCATTTTTTATGGGAAGATGGTGATTAGAAAGTTAATAGAAGATTTAGAAGCTGTTGCTTTGTCATTGGCTCCCAACTGCAATTATCCACAATAAAGAATGTCTATACCAACAGATAGTTTAATGTTAAAAAGTCTGGCATTGTGTGGCAATTTTACAGACTTCTGCTGTTATTTGGCTGTCCAACTTGTGAGAAACGTTGACAATGCACACCTTGGACTTATTTGCCATGACCATTGGTTTCACTTTGGAAGGACTTCACTGTTGATTATTGGCTTTCAGCTAATGATGATTGGCTTAGCTAGTGTCACTGTATGAAGAGTATTTCTCAGTGTTTTATGTTAACATACTCTTTCGTTTTTCCACTTCTTAAGCCCATCAAACTGGAGTTTGAGAAGGTCTACTATCCATATTTGTTGATCAGCAAGAAGAGGTATGCTGGACTTTATTGGACAAGTCCAGAGAAATTCGACAAAATGGATACAAAAGGTAAAATTATGAATCCCAACTTTATTACATTCTTCCATTTATTAAAATTTATACTAGTCATTGTGTGCAATGGGCAGGCATTGAAACTGTCAGAAGGGACAATTGCTTACTGGTGAAAAACCTGGTAACTGAGTGTCTTCATAAACTACTTATCGACAGAGACATTCCTGGGGCAGTGCAGTATGTGAAGAATACTATTTCAGACCTTCTCATGAATCGAGTGGATTTGTCACTTTTAGTTATTACAAAGGTGAAAACGAATTTACCACTTATCTTACCAAAAAAAAAAAAAGGTGAAAACGAATTAGGGTACCCAAATGTCATTTAACTCCAGTGATTTTACAGACCATTAGATACCATTTCTTTGTCTTTCATTGTGAACTTTATCAGATGTTTAGTTTCCTACTTACATAGAGTTTTGCAGGGTTTGACAAAGTCAGGAGATGATTATGATGTAAAGGCTGCTCATGTTGAGCTGGCTGAACGCATGCGCAAGGTTAGCACTGTTTGATTCTTTCCTCTTGTTACTTTGTGATCCCTTATCATCAGTTGGACTTTGCTAATAAGCTGTAAAATTTCTAGATATGAACAGATTCATCTCTGTTTCAATTCCTTCTAAGATTTCTCTTCCTCCTTGCATTCTCAAAGAATCCAAAATATGGGAAGAGGGATTGTGTCAGTTGCTTTTTCCTTAGACCTATTTTCTTTTCACGACCATGGCTATCCCTCAACTGTCTTTTCTGTCACTTGGTCAATCTCAAAGCGAGAAGAGGAAGTTGCTGACACTTGCTTCGGTGCAGATGCAGATGATTTACTATCACTTTCACACTTTACAAAGAAAACATCAGTTAGTCCGCATGCTGCCTCCCTTTCTATGATTGCCAATATCTTGTATTGCCAATGATAATTCTTTCATAATTTATCTATGGTGTAAAATTCAGTTCCTTTATGAAAACTAGGGGCTTCCCTGGAACATCTAGCGCATCATACTTCTTATGACCTTTTAATGTTCGCGAGTTGATAGCATCCCTCTTTTGTAAACAATCATGCTCAGGGCCCATGGTGCTTTAGTATTGAAATTTTCTCAACCAATTGAATAAACTATCAACAGCCTGTGAGTACGATATCTTTATCCATGCATAGTTGAGGACTTACACCATGAACTCCTACCCTATGATTACCTGCCAAATGTCATTTCTATGGATTTTTTAATACTCTACTTTATTCAAGAACTCCTACCCTATGTTCTTTTTCATGTTCCCGTTAGGTAAGCTCCTAGATTGTTTCGGGATCCACTCTCTTATCTGTCATACCAAACTTTGCTAGTGTCAGTTGTCTGCGGAGTTGGTCTTCTTCTTGAAATGCAGATCCAGTTGCCTAAGGTACTTGAGTTAAAAAGCAAAAATTGTCTAGGTGCATACCTGCTATCCAGTAGGGCAATACAGGCTCCCACTTAAAGGAATTCTATTGATCTTAGGATAGCGAAAATGGACAAGGAACACAGATAAGTTTGTTAAAGCACTTTTAATCAAGGTAGTTGTTAGTTAAACTCTATTCCCACTGTCCAGCTTTTTTTCATATTCTCAAATGATTAGCTTAGTTGCCATTTACTCTTCTCCTTGAATGAAGCTCCTAAAGGAAGTGCATAATACAAAATGGAAGAAGCGTGACTTTAGTATAGCCTAGGTAGCATTGACACGCTTCGGGAGCCGCCATGTCGGTGTTGGACACATGTCGGCATCTGACATGCGGTCAACAGGTGTTGGCCATCCGACATGTGGTCAATGCATTGGACAAGCCGGCGACTCGCGAGTCCATTCGTCACTGAGAGAGAGAGAGAGAGAGAGAGAGAGAGAGAGAGATGAGCATGACGATGAAGAAGAAGGTGCAAATCTCTAACGCCAAGGACGACACCCTCCACGCTGTCATCTCCTTCACCTCTTGCTTCGCTGGCAACGGAGAAGAAGGAAGAGGCGGGAGGAGGCTGAGGATTGTCAAGCAAAGGAGGGAAGCTGGAGACAGTAGGGGGATAGCAAAGGAGGATATTATTAGGGTTTTGACGAAGTGAAAGTGGCTTGGGCTTCCAACGACGGACACTGCTTTTTTTATTTTTTTTATTTTTGATCCTGTACTTTCTTTTTTTGCAAATTTGATTGTGTACTTTTAGTTTCTTAACTAGTATATTTATTTATACATAATTATTTTTTGAAAATTTATGCTTACTAAGCTCACGTGTGTATAATGTTTTTAGTTTAAATTCATTTGAGGCTTTTTTTTATTATTTATTTACTTATGGATTTGAATCAATTTTAAAAAGGGCTAATACTACGAAAAATCTCAAACTGGTATATCTGTGATAATTTTACTTCAAACTAATTTTTTGACCACAAAAAATCCCAAACTGATACACCTGTGATAAATTTACCCTCAATTTGTTTCCGTTAAATTTTATTGTTAAATTGCTTTGTTAAATGACATACGGCAGTTGATTTATGTACCAGTTTTATGTTTTACCCTCCGTTTGTCACAGGTGTATCAGTTTGTGATTTTTTGTGATATTAATTCAATTTAACGGAAACTAATGGAGGGTAAATTTGTCACAAATGTACCAGTTTGAGGTTATTTGTGTTCAAAAAATTAGTTTGAGATAAATTTGCCATAGGTGTACCAGTTTGAGGTTTTTGTAGTACTAACCCATTTAAAAATGATAATTTATCATGTATATACAAAAATATATATTTAAATACAACGTATTGGAATTCTCTATTTTTTGAGAAATGACGTGTCGGTGTGTCGTGTCACGTGTTACGTGTCGGTGTCGGTTCTACTTAGAGTATAGCACCTTTGGTGTTCCTCTTTTTAGAAATTAGATTCCCCTTTGCCTTGATTTATGTCAAGTTCTGAGATTGCCTAGATCTTTAGAACACCTCTTAAATTGACAACATGGTTAATGTCTTTGGATAAAATCAGCTTGTCTTTGTAGCTACTAATGACATTTTGCCTCTATCCATATTCATCTTTGGCTAGTTAAGATGCTACTTTCCATAAAGTATATCCATTTCCTGCTCTTTTGAATTTCTGGAGTTTAATTGTTCTTTGTTGACAGCGAGATGCTGCCACTGCTCCAACTGTTGGTGATAGAGTACCTTATGTCATCATTAAAGCTGCAAAAGGTGCCAAGGTAATCAGTGGTTACATTCTTCCTTTCAGTGTCTTTGTTCATGGTACGATTCTTCTCAAAATAACTTGGTGACAACAGGCTTATGAAAGATCAGAGGATCCCATCTATGTGCTAGAAAACAACATCCCAATTGACCCTCAATACTATCTAGAAAATCAAATTAGCAAGGTAATTTTATCAGTCATTCTGCATTTTGTAATGAAAATCTCTCATTCACTGGTCAAGGGGTTTCAATTTTGCAGCCGCTTCTCAGAATCTTCGAACCAATCTTGAAGAATGCTAGCAAGGAACTTCTTCAGGGAAGTCATACAAGATCTATTTCCATCTCTACTCCTTCAAACAGCGGGATCATGAAATTTGCCAAGAAGCAACTAACTTGCATTGGTTGCAAAGCTTTGATAAGGTATTGATTGCATTTAAGTTCTTATGCTGCAATTTCTTGTGTTTCAATTTCTAGTGTGCTTGTATTTTTCTTTTCAGATCACATTGATCTTTAGGTTTATTTGCGTTTTGGTTTCAAAATCTGATGGTTTAGTTGAACATGGTAAGCTTCTGTTCTTAAGTTGTTTTCTCTTGTTCAAACAGTCCTCTGGTTCATCTGCAATATAATGTGTCAAAGATAGTATCACATTCTGGGGCTATTCTGTGAATGATGGACTAGAGTTTACATTAGGAAAAGGAATGACTGGAAAAGTGAAAATCAGCATATCTCCTGCTAGACTGCCAGTAACATCTGTGAGATCTTGAATTTAGTTTGAGTAATCAATTAATTGATTAATGAAATGCCAGATTTCTGTCAAAACTTTATATATTTGGACTAGTATTCTGCAATAAACAAGAGGAAAGAAGAATGATCTTGCTATTGGCCTCTCCTTCAAGCTTTAACATCACCATGTGATGCTGAGAGAGCCATAACCACCGAAGATCAACATATAGTTTGTTGTTATGCACAGAGCAATCTGTCTCATCTTTCTTGAATTGCCCATTGAATAAGTAGTAATATTTTTTCCAATTTTGCAGCACACGCATGCAAGTTATAGTATGCATTTACTTCTTATGGCATACTTTATCTTTCTTGTCCAACCAATGAGTTGCTTTGTAACAAAATAATTTTTTGAGCTCCCTTATCATATTTTGGGGCCTGAAACTGGCAAAGTCTTTTTGTTGGGCTTTTGTACGTAAAGTTAATTTGCAATGTGTCTTAAACTTGTGTGCCAACTCTGAGTTATATTGCTTCTGTCCACTATACCAGCAATACAAATGGAACTCTTTGTTCACACTGCAAGGGAAGGGAAGCTGAATTGTATTGTAAAACGGTATCTCAAGGTAAGCATCTCTGCTGATGTTATATTTTCTTCCTGCACCTTAGTTGGATATATAGCACACAGGTAAATTTGCCTACTTGCATAAAATGGTTGCAGTCTCCGAGCTTGAGGAGCTTTTTGGAAGGCTCTGGACACAGTGTCAAGAATGCCAGGGTTCGCTTCATCAGGATGTACTTTGCACAAGGTTATTTTTTGTTTCCTGACTACACTTTTTAAGATAGCTTGTATATTATTTGCATAATTGATATCATAACCTTCGCAGTCGGGATTGTCCCATATTTTACCGGAGAAAGAAGGCACAGAAAGACATGGCTGAAGCCAAGCGGCAATTAGATAGATGGAACTCCTAAAATGTCGACAGACTTTGTAGTCTTCTTTCCGCAGACAAATTTTGATTACCTAGTTAAATGTACTAAGAGCTCTCTGTGTTGATGCCGGTGGACAAGCCAGATCCCCATGGTCAAGATGAGGGAAAATTCAAAGTTGCTCCTGGCCTCTGGACTTAAGTAATAAGGAAGAAGTTTCTCACTCAGGAGAGATGGTAGATGGAAAGTCGCCACTGAGATCTTGTTACTGACGCCTCTGACAAAAATATAGAAAAGCGATTTGGCTTCATCCATTACGGGTATTGGTGAAGAAAGATATGCCTCATCTTATTCAAAAGGCCAAGAAAATGGCCTGTCGGGGGATTTTGACAGAGAAGAGTTCTGCTCACCTGTAGCCTCCTCGACTTCACGTGTGAGTACGACGTACTGTGTACCTATTCTGATTGCCTGTTGCAGACCATGGGCTTGTCATGTACATGGTATTATTCTTATCCTCCCAGCTTTTCTATAATCTAATTTTGCATGTATCGTCATGGTGGGGTGTTTAGCTGAGCATCTCCATTAGTGTACATAACAAGAAAAAGATTGGCTGCTGGAGTTTTGTGCGATACAATGAGAGATTTCCACTGGAAATGTCAGTGTGAGCTTGTGATAGGCACCTGTAAAGTGAACGCTGCTACGGATGCCAAAGCTAAGTCTGTTGTCGAGATTTTGAAATTGATCTGATCCTAGTGATCTGTGCTGGTTGACGAGAGGAGATGCTTCTATCTTCACTTCTGTTTGCTGGTATGGCTATCTTTCCCCAATCTTATTTTATTTCAATATGATGGTGAATTTGATGGCGGAGGTAACATCGATCTTAAAGATGGTTAGTAAATGTCCTAAAGATAACTAAGAAAATTTCATGCAAAAATTTGTCCACCAAAATCCTGTACCTTTTCCTTCCTAACTATATCGCCTTTCAATTCAGCATTTGAGCTCCGATATTTTTCATTTTAGTTACAGACGTATTAACTTCCGGGTCTTTTAAGGTAAAGAGATGGCTTAGTCCGTCTAGTTTTGGTTTGTCAAAACCAAAGCCTCGTTAAAATTAAAGCCTAAAGGATCCGTACTCAAAGGGAGCCAAAAGCATCTGAAGGAATGGATCTTGGAGGGATGATGGGACTTCCCCACTTTGGAAATGGCTTTGCATATATACCCTTCTCTTCAGATGTGTATGGTCACAAAGAAAACTATTGGAACTGATATGATAGGGTAGGACCAAATACGAAATCTCCCAGATTGATCATAAACTATCCATGTTGTTTGAGAAAATGCAGGGTGTTAGAGCGAATATACACATCTAATCTATACCTGTCTGATGGGATCCCAAAACCAAAAGATCTGCAGAGAGAAGTAAAAGACATCATGATATGCTTACAATAATCGCTTTCGAACACTGTTTGAGTAGATCAATCCTCAATTCATGGGTTGTTTTTGCCGTGAGAACACAATTAGCATAATTACAAGATTTTTTTTCTTTCAATTGCAGTCTGGAAAAATGGCCTGCTATCTGGAACAACCCCTACTCACTACGAGCATCTAGTAATGCAGGTCACACAGGAGATCAGGAAAGGAAAAATATTAGAAAATTCGCACATAATTTAAGTAGGAGACGCAATCACCCGGCAAACAATTTTCACATTCACGACTAGGGTTATCTGTTTTTTAATTTGAAATCATCCGCTCATCTTTGCTTCTGCTATTACTTGAAATCAACGGTTACTGCAAGTAATGGCACAAGTCGATGATTGGACACTCCGATGCCAAGGCCAGACTTTCACTACTGCTCTTGCAAAGTTTTAAGCCAACTATTCAAGGTGACAACTTAAGTAAACAATCTCAAACGGGTTGTTATGGGCTGTCGGCACAAAGGACAGGTTGAGATTGATGCACCGCAGTCCTTGCATGTCTGGAAAGGGATAAGAAAATAACATATGTAAGCTTACAATATCCACAGCACTACAGATAGTCTCTCTCTCTCTCTCTCTCTCTCTCTCTCTCTCCAACATGTTAAGGAATCATTACTTCCACCGTCCGTCATAGTTTGAACATCTTTTCTAGTCTAGTTGAGAATAACATCTCCTGCCCCGTATATGCTACTACTGCAGTATTCTTTTCCGTTTAGAATGAGACTAGTTCAACCATTAGTCGGATATTATTTCGTGGGTAAACTAGTGATTAGTTAAGCACGTTAGATTTCTGAGGCATGATAAACAGCAATACCGTAAAAATAAGTTCATTTGTTTGCTGAGCCATAGACAACTCTGACAAAACCAATTGAATGAGAGCCGGAACTTTCTTTGGAAAATATATATTTCTTTCAGAAGTATCTAATTTTGCACTGTTATACTGGGGACAACCAGTTTTATGCTTTTAACTTCGTCATCTGAATAAAGAAGAATTCTATTCTATTAGATTCTAGCCTGAAAGTGAGAAAGCAAGTTCCGGTGGGAAATGGCTATAAAAGGTCCTAACGTGTATACTCCACAAATTGGAGGTCATATAAAGAATGATACTAATTGCTGAATGGAGAATTACTCACCAGATGGCCACATCCAAAGGCCATGTTCTTCGGATTTGTAAGGCAAATGGGGCAAACCTTGAAGAACACAGGTAGCTTAGTACAAACTTACATATAACCAAGAACCTGAAGTTCACAAAAAAAAAATGGTGATTAAATGATACCGGTTCTGCCGTAGCTGCTTCCTGAGTTTTTGGAGAACTTTCTGGGATTGACTTATCCAAGCTGTCACGACCACTGACTTCAGGTGGAGGTGGAAGTGGAAGTGGCCCCGTACGAGGACCAGTCACTGTGTTACTGCAGTATAGGCATGATTTATCGTTATAGAAGGCCTCAATGTGGTGTAGAAACAAACAGCTGCAGCTCCCAATCTTACTTGACATGCGAAATGCTTTGAGTGGCTCTATACTGAAAGGGAATTTCCATGAGAGCAGCAAGAGCAAAAGCGGTCTCTTTCTTTGAAGTCTCTGTGTTCTCAGACATGATTTTTGTGAAGTTGACAAACTGTGTCGTGGAACAATAAATAAACAAGAAGGTTAAAAGCACAAAAAAAAACTGTGGTGGATTTTATTGATTCTGAAAAAACATTTTGAACTTAAAATGTGTACTTCGTGCACCAATTACTACAGTCAGAGAGGAATATATCACACCATATTACAAAAAAGTACAGAGAAAGGGAACTTCACAAACCAAAAGACATAATTCACTGCATAAACATTATTCAACAGCACAGTCATCGGCAGTAAGTACGCCACACATGTCTGGCTAGAATTGGTACTCAATAAACATCCCTCAATACAAACTAGTGAATATACATTTAGCATACTTGAATTACTTCTTCTGAAACTTATTTTGAATTACGCAGTTCCCTTGCTAGTCTTATTATGTGAACAGCCCTTGGCATTATTGATGCAACTATACTTATAAAAAGAACTTGGATAATTGCAAAAGGCATCATCAATTGTGCTCTCCATATCAAATACCCTCCTCAAATTTCGAGACCTACATTTTGCATCTTCCCAACCTAAAGAAACTTACTTGCGCTCATGCACATCACGAAATCCACACCCAAAAATTAAAACAAAGGTCTAGGATGGGGTAATTTGGGAAAGAAAATGAGGTAATTTGCAACTTAGTAAATTATGTGTGAAGGGAGATGCAACTTAAAACCAATGGAAAAAAGTCAGGATGGTAATTGTAGGTTTTAAAATGTGAGGAGAGTAATTGACAGGAGCAAAGTTCAGAATGGTATTGGTAATTTTCCCCAAAGAGATCTTTCAGTACCTGAAAGTTATCGAATGCACGTTGAGGGATATCATCATCAAATTGCTTCATTGCATCCCATGGTCCATCTCCCACACCAACTAAAATAATGGAGAGAGGATAACGGCTACTCTACCAAAAAGACACAAACAGGATGTTGAGGAATGTGTTATTTGCAAAGTTGGAATATGCGGCCTTTCTTCACCCAGCAGGATGGCAACAAAAACACGCAATTCCAAATTACCTAGCAGCCACTATGGAGTTTACAGTTGCCTGTTCTTGTGGGCTGAATCTCCCACGAGGTAAATCAGGACTTCTAGTAACCTATGAACCATGGTGATGGACCAATAAGCTCGAGGAAAGAACTTGGTGATAGAGCCATAATGGAAAAGGGCATACATAGTAAAGAATACGCAGAGTATTAAGAACCTGTCCATCTGCAATAATGACAAGGACGTGATATTGCCCGTTGCTTCTAGCCACAATGTCAATGGCAGCATCGATTATTGGCGCAAATGATGTGGGCCCTATAAACAATGGTGACAGAAAGCGTTAAATACTACAGCATGGAAGTTTCTATTATATGGACTTTCGCCTGCACGAGACAGTCTTAAAGGATCCATCATAAACTCTTAAGCATAGGACAAATTTCCTGTACGAGACCAACAAAAGAAACGTGAGACAATGTGAGGGCAATGAACAGTCCAAAATGGCGAAAAGAGAAAGACGAAGGACAAGTGAATTCATGGGAATATATCAGTTAAAATGGAAGACTATCACAGCTAAACTATGGCTCCGGAATGAACTAGCAGTATGTTGAGTGAGATAGCTATTTTCCGACCCAAGCCTAAAAACTATTCAAACTAATAACTTGGTTTACAAGTTGGGAAAGTTTGGTATGGACATTTCAATCTTTATTTCTTAACCATGTAGAACCACCTAAACCTCTTGTTCTCCTCTTGGATTATAATGCTATTATTTGGGTCTCATTGACAGCAATACATGCTATAATCTGATTTCCATCTGTCCTGCCATATCAAGTCTAATGAAAATGAAAAATGAAAATATTACTGATTCAGACAAGCTGTTTTATTATTCTTTGCAATGATTAACAATACTGCACTTTGCTTGAACTTGCAGATTTGACTATTTCACTTTTAATAGAAGATGAATAAAGTGCAAAATATTTTGGCCTAAAATGGGAACTATCATATAAGAACAATCAGCAAAGCAGGAGAAAACCTGACAACTTTAGGTGTGGGACGATCTCTCTATAACGTGCAAGCGCTTGCTCAAAACCACGACAATAACGATGATCAGAATAAAAGCTGAAGACGGATTGATCATGTGTTGATGCTGCAAAAGCAATGTGATGAGGAGAAAGCTTCAAGGCGATGATAAGAATTCCTACCAAAGCTACAAATTACTGACAGCACTGACCATCGCCAAATCCAAAACACGGTATGAGTTCATCTTCATCAAAAGGGGACAATGTTCTGCCAATTATAGAAATGGCTTGCTCATATGGATTAGGCGTGTTACCGATGGCATGAAGATTTCTTCTCCCGAAGGAACGTCTGCCTACAGTATGAAATTCACATTATTTTTCCAGTATATAGTTTCATAAAACCTTAACGCTTTGTTTGTCTATTGGAAATAGAATCACCTGACCACTCATTGCTCTTTGTGAAATCAATACCAAGAATTAAATTTGATGATTCAAGGCCAGCATCCCTCAATGCAGTTGTGACCTAAAATATTAGCATCGCAAATTCCATTACTGTTTTATTTTACATCTTTACAATCAAAACAGCCAAAGTATAATCACCACAGTTCACACACCCATCTAATTTTACGGCTCCACAATCAAAACTGCCAATTAACAAACAGCGAATATGATAGACAAGAACCGCAGATAAAAAAGGGTATCGACTAGGGAATATCGAACTAAGACTAGCTCAAATTCTGTGGTAGAATTTTCAACCCAAAAATTTAAGTAATTACACAGAGGGAGACTACATGCACATACGAACAAACTTGTAAACAAGTGATGTAAATTACTTTGACAACTCACGTTAGTCACCTCAACTCAAGTACATAGACCACATTAAACTTAATTTAACCAAAGTGGTACCAGGAAACTACATTGGCGGGCCCAATCACAACCCAGCCAAATCTCCTCAGCACATAAAAGGCAATGATGAAGAGAGACAGCATGTTCATGATCCTCCTAAACCTTAACGATTAAAGGAAAGAAACAAAACAATAAAAACCTGATCCAAGGAGATGAAATTATCTCCAAAGTGCGTCGATCGATGCTCATGTCCATAGTTTGAGTCCATTGAGCTTTCTGCAAAAGAAGGTGGTTGATGCCAAAAATCATCATGAGGATCCTATAAGTTGATCCGTCATCGCCCATTTCTAGAACGACAGATTTTCCTATGAAAAGGTATCTATATTTATGTTTTGATCAGACTATCTTATGATGTAGATGGTGGCACTCTCACAGGAATAAACAAAGAACAATGAACTACTTTAAAAATCAAGCATAGTAAAGCATAATTCTGGTATAATCTGCTACATGTCGAAAAAACAAATTACAGCATGGTCATTCAAATTCATTATCTGATATCTTGGACCAATAATTATTTCTTTCCCACAGAAAGAATGCAAGACGCCATCTTTCTCGAGATGGGCTTGCTTCCTTCAATCGTCTATTCCCTCAAAATTTCCCGATAAATTATCAACATTCCTTGTAACTTGAAACTGAAAAATCCGGCCCAGAAAAATTCCAACCCTGCAACATTTACAGAATCCACATCTGTTGCACTCAATGAGTTTCTAATCGAAGCAAACCAAACAAGTCAACTGACCAAGCACAATCACAACAGTTCGACGCCCATGATTTCAAAGATCCACGCCCACGGCCAACAACGTTATGGAAACAGGACCAACTCCAAGTGGTCCCTCTGAAAAAGCTGAAAACTGTTCCATGCGTAGCGGCTTAGTTCAGTCTATCTTAAAATGGGTCCTGAAGAAAGATCCTGAAAAGCACTGTGATCAAGAATTCGCAACAGTACCCTCGAAAGATCAAGAGACCCCCGTAGCCGAAAGCAGCAACAACAGTCATGGCGAATTGATATAGGAAGAGGGAGATGTACCTGGTCATGTGTTGGAGATGAGCCAGAAGATGTGCAGCAACTCAAAGGAGCTTCTGCTCTCGATCGAAGAAAGTCTTCGGCAGATGCAGAGAAAGTGGCCTTCTTGGGCGCTTGACCAATCTGTCTTTTTGGGATTTTTTTTTCTCGTCTGGTGAGAGTCTTATTTTACTCTTCTTCTTTCTTTCTTTTCGGTTTATTGTTTTCTAAAATAACTTAGCCTGTTCTTCCCCCACGTGGTGTACCTTTGCAACAGAGGCCTTTTTTTAGGTTTAGTTTGGTAATCATTTTGTTTTCAAAAACTAATTCTGATGAGAAATAAATTTTTTTTACTCCGTGCCTGAAATCAATTTTTAAGCATTTAAAATCATTTGATAACTACTTAAAATTTCTATTTTTAAAATAAAAAAAATAACATAAATACGTTTGGTAATTATACAAAATTTATTTTTATTAATAATATTTTGAATTTTTTTCCTTTTTTTTTCTTCCCTTTTCCCTTCCCCTTCCTTGGCCATGACCAGGTTGCCGGCACCGGCAATCGGCCATAGGCCAAGGCTATACAAGGGTGGCTAGCGACCTGGGCAAGGATCGCCCTCGCCGAATCTGGTGAGGGCGACAGCGAGGGTCCCCCACGCCAGATATGACAAGAGCTGTGACGCCCTCGCGGACCATAGGCCAGAAAGAAGAAGAAAACCAAGAGGAAGAAGAAGAATTTTTTTTTTTCCATTTCTGATTCTTGTTCCCAGAATCAAGAAGTTTCTTTTTTTTGCTTTTTGATTATGTTCCAAAACTAATTCTATGAACAAATTTTTGCAAATTTGTGCCCCGAAACAAAAAATTTATCAAATGAATTTTTGTTCCAAAACTAATTCTGGAAACAAAAAAATAGAAATAGTTACTATTTGATAACTTGTCAGACGCGCCCTTAATAACCTAATTATTGAAATTTACAAAAAAAAAAAAGACCCTAATTAAGTGCCAAGAGTTGCAAATCCATCCTTGATGAGACTAAAAAATTTATTTGTCGAGGACTCAATTGTTGACTTAAAATATCCGATTAAAAACCCCTTCGATAAAAATGATAACACAGAGATTGAAAGTTTAAGTATCGAATTTTAAGTATTGATAGTCTTTAAGTCTTAAATAATGGAATTAAAGGTTATTTAGGATATGTTTGTTTCGCGGAAAGTGAATGATTTGAAAAGAATTTTTATGGAAATAATCATTTGTACCGCTTGAAATAATTAGTTGATGGAAAATATTTTCATTGTCGATAATAACTTATATCTAAATGTTTCCGTTGATAATGAAGATATTTTTAATTTATTCATTTTTTGTAAGTAATATAAATAATTATTTTTAAGAAAATATTTGTTAGATTATCTATTTTTCGTGAAATAAAGAGGAATATAATTGACAAGATCTTCATTCCTGTTTCGATCAAAGATTCTTCTCTACTGAGTCCGATGGTCTTTGCGTAGATAGAAAGGGGCCCAATTTGTCTTTTAAAAATATTCTCTTCTTCCTCTTTTTTTTTTTCATTTTTTTGTGTTACTTTTTCAGCTAACTGGATGCGCTTCCCTTAATTAACTTGTACCCTCACGCATAAAGACCTATTTAATAACTCAATTAAGAGTTCAAAATAAAAGAAAATTTGATGAATGAGCTTGTTATTGACTTAAAAGATTCAATTAAGGGCCTGCTTGATAAGATTGAAATAATTTAAAAGCTTAATTATAAAATAATATTATTTTGACGAGCTAGAATAGTCAGATCATTAAGGCCGACTTTTGTTCTCTCGACGAGTGGGTCTTGCAGTCAAGCATCCTTGTGGAAGGATCGTCACTCAATGAATGAAAGTTTCTCTAGAGATAATAGGCTGATCTTCCCCGAGAGTTCACATTGACATAGAAGTTTGCCACCTCGATGTCAGCTCTTCACCACCCAAGGCGGCAAAGTGAATTATTAATAGGTTTTAAACTTGTGGCAATGTAATTGCAAGATTTTGATTCCCATTGGGCTGCCTATCTTATTGGATGAATTATGTATTCGCTTCCTCAGTTTGCAAATCATGCGACTTCCTGACTTAACTAAGTCAAAGCTAGTTATATTTATCACAAGTGGTTAATTTTATTAAGTACTAAATAAGATTAATCCTCCGCACTTATCTAAGCCTCAGTCAAAATTTCATTTAGTATGGTCACCAAGCCCCGGCAAGTTTGTCGTTTGTAAGGCCATGTCACAACAGAAAAGCCCCCTGATTTGTTTAAACTTTGTTCATAGAAGTTTAGGAACTGCATTATATTTTTCCTTGGCTAACCAGATATTAAGCCCACTTGAAAAAGAATTATCTTTTACGATGTTCGTAGAATACAACAGTCTCTTGCAGTCTGGCAATGGAGAACAACATGCGAGTATAAATCGTGCCGATATACTATCAAGGACCGGACTTGGTTTCGACGAGTTGAATTTTCGTTTCATGGGCCTTTCGAGGCCAAAACACGATTGAGTAGTTTGCTTGCCAACCATCCGTGGCTGCGAACATGAAATCCGATTTGGAACATCATCCGTTCCCAATGAAGAAGCGAGTGTCCATTTCCAAACTATTGGGGTTTGATTGCAATTTAAGTGAAACGCAAATGGGGTCATTGCAGTTTACACGAAAAAAACAACTAACAAATGATTCACGACTATGACAAGAGTATTTGATATGAACTTTACTCCAAGATACCGTCGTGGCTTCACAATCAATGCTCAAATGCGCTCTAGCGACATGAAAGATTCATGCTACTGATTCTCTCTTCTTTATACAAGCAAGAACTCACGCGTTGGGGAACCAAAGCCCCCCTCGACCCTCTAGTATCACGTCTACCTTCAAATCCCGGTTTCACTCATGCCTACAAACTCGTCTAACATCGTAAGATTGTAAGCTGATACGTTGAAAAAAAGGTGTCGTAATGCGGGTAATGGTCGTGAAAAAAATGAGTAATCCTGGTCTCGGATCTTACCATCCCTAAGGAGGTAAGTTTTGACCTCAATAAATAGATGAAGGCGTGAGGTTTGAGCAAGAAACTATGATGAATGATGTGAGGGGCTGGTAAAGGATCTATCTCAGAAATCATACATGTATACTATAAAAACTGTAACGTATTGTTTGAATGGTATATATCAGCAGTGTATAATATAACACAAAAAGGTGACAAAAGGTGAGATTTGAGTATGATATCTACCACTGCCCCAACGAATCAACTTGGTCTTGGTGCTGTAATTGCTTTTGAATGGAATTGGGAGAGAAAGGCAAGGAGATCAATGGCTGATGATCAGTGCCCCCGAAAGAGCGAGGCTGAGACAAAATGCTTGCTGAAGAACAAAAAACATTACTACTGTTATTATCGTTATTGGTAAACCCCATGTTGGTGCTGTGATCTTGAATCTGATGATCGAATGGTTGTTGATGTATCCTATGTTGCTGTTGTGGTTGCTGTTGATCTGCTGATGAGCATGATCTCTGTTGTTGTTTGGGGACATTCAGCTTCTCACCCTCAATCTCTCTGTACTTGTTGAGGTATGTCTTGAGGGGCACGACATAATCCTCAAACCCTAGGGTGGTGACCGCCCAGATGATGTCATCCCCATTGATGGTCTTCCTCTTCTCCCTCTGGCACTTGTCTGATGCCTCCCCAGTGACAAAGCTGATGAACTCCGACACGCATTCCTGGACCGTCTCTTTTGCGTCCTTGGAGATCTTGCCATTCCCAGGAAGCACCTTCTTCATGATCCTCCCAACGTTGGCAATCGGCAAGAACCTGTCCTGTTCTTTGTTGCTGTGGTGATGGTTGGTCTTCAAGCAAGGGCTCTCTGGGCTTGAGCTTCTTCTTCTGGGCACAACATTTGGCACATCTCCATGATGGCTCTCAATCTCTTCTTCCATCTCTCTCTCTCTCTCTCTCTGAGTATGTGTCTGAAAAAGACAGGTCCTAAAATTTTTTGGGAGTGATTTTGTTTTATTTAAATGAGGGTGAGTTAAAATAAAAATGGCATGGGAAGCTTGAAAATAGGCAAACAAAGAGGGTGAGCCCCCAGGGACTCGCTCCCCTCCTGGATGGGGGAATTAACTGTCCTGACCCCATCTCTTAACTATATTTTGCTTGCCCCTGTTGCTATCTCACCCTTGCTCAACTGTGTTTTTCTGTTTTATACCCTTTTTTCTACATGAACAGTTGGAAAGGACCCTTCTTTTCTGTATTCTGACGTGATTCTTGGTCAATTTGATCTGGTCTGGGAATGTTCCCTTGATCATGATTTACTTGAGGGTAGTGATATGACCACCACCAGGTTTGCTCTCGTGACATTGATAACTTTACCAGCTTAAGAATGTCTAGAACCAAGTTCAGCTAGATCAATTCAACTAAATCCTCTAAGAAACTGGTTTTTATTAATTTGAACATCTAACACTGATTTGGAAGGGACAAGAAAAACTACTTATCACTGCACTATGGGGTTTCCTTCAAAATTTGAAAATGAAAGAAAATTTAAGTTTTGAGGACTTATGAAGTGTTTTGATTTTACATGTCAATACTTGCATATTTGGCAAGGTTTCATTTTATTCGAATTCGGTTAAAGCTTGAGAGCTTGACGTTGACACCTCAAGTTTTATTCCCATTTTCAAAAATCATTAAGCTTGATCTAGTGTTGACCAAGAGTTTATCAAGGTTAGACTGATGATATGCAAGGCGCAAAGTGCATTTTAAAATTCGACCAAAAAATGAAGTGCGTTTTAAACATTAAAAACGCGTGTTGCTCGTCATAACGAGTCTTTTGATATTGCCAACTGCATCTAACAACCAATTTTACACAAACTAGTCGCCCATTCTTCACAGTGTTGGGAAGTTTACGATTATCATAGTTCAATTATACGTCATAAAACTAGGGATCACAAGTAGTCCAATGCAACAAAAATAGGGTCAATTGAAAGTTGAATAAGGAAGTTATCACTTGTCAAATTTTACTCGGCCCATATTTTGAATTTCAAATATTACCATGTTTTTTAGCTATCATGTTTCGAATTTTGGATTTGTTATGTGGTGTTATGTCATCTTATTTCCTCAGTTCGTCCTGGATTTCAAATTTACCTTCTCATGATTTTCTATCGTGTTCAATTATGAACTTATCATGTTGTTTTCACATTGTGTTATTTTCTTATTATGTTCGAATTTTCAACTTACCCTGGTTATATTATTTCATTTTCTTATTGTGCCTAAATTTTGAGTTTATCATGGGGTTGCCATGTCACGTCATTTTTCCGTCATGTCCTAAATTGTGAATTGTTTATGCCATGTCATTTCCTCTTTATGTCTGAATTTCGAAATTGGTGTATCTTTGTCATGTCATCTTCCCAATTCATGATTGAATTTTGCATTTGAAGTAACATTTGTATAGGCACTTTCACATAATAACGGAGCCTCTACACACACGAGAAAACGGTATTGTAATCAATGACGATGGCCAATAAGCGTATTCGCGACATTTTACAATTTGCAAACAAAACATCATGTGTGCTAAGGAAATTGATTGAAGAATGATTTAAAACCGGCTAAAGTACACCGCAAGTGCCATAACTTGTGTACGGCGATCACTTTGGTGCCATAACTTTTTTTGGATCACTTTGGTGCTAAAATCGGAAAAAAAAAGATCATTTTAGTGCCAATTTAGCCGGAAATCCGACGTGGCATTTTTTATTAATTTTTTACGCCGACGTGGCTCGCTGGAGGGCTGAGTCAGCGTGTACAGTCAGCATTTTTATTTTAAATAATTTTTTTCAACATGTACAGTCAGCATTTTCTTTTTTCTCCCTCGCCGGCCGATTGCCGGTGGCCGGCCGGCCACCGGCAAAGCCCGACAAGGGCTGGGCGAGGGCGGCCTTGCCCATGGCCGGCGAGGGGCGGCCGACCCTCGCCGGCGACGGGCGAGGCCGCCCCTTGCCGGCGTTGGGCGAGGCCGGCCCTCGCCGGCTCCAGGCGAGGGTCGCCCTTGCCTAGTCGGGCGCGGGCGACCCTCGCCCGACGCCGGCGAGGGTCGCCCTCGCCAGATCCGGCGAGGGCGACCCTCGCCGGCGTCGGGCGAGGGTCGCCCGCGCCCGACCAGGCGAGGGCCGCCCTTGCCCGACGCCGGCGAGGGTCGCCCTCGCCGGATCTGGCGAGGGTCGCCCTCGCCGGATCTGGCGAGGGCGACCCTCGCCTGGGCCGGCGAGGGCCGGCCTCGCCCCATGCCGGCGAGGGCGACCCTTGGCCGGCCTCGCCCGTCGCCGGCGAGGGTCGGCCGCCCCTCGCCTGCCATGGGCAAGGCCGCCCTCGCCCAGCCCTTGTAGGGCTTCGCCGGTGGCCGGCCGGCGAGGGGAGAAAAAAAAAAGAAAAGAAAAGAAAAGAAAAAGGAAAAAAAAGAAAAAAAATATTTAAAATTAAAAATGCTGACTGTACACGTTGAAAAAATTTATTTAAAATAAAAAATACTGACTGTACACGCTGACTCAGCCCTCCGGCGAGCCACGTCGGCGTCAAAAATTAATAAAAAATACCACGTCGGATTTCCGGCCAAATTGGCACTAAAGTGATCTTTTTTATCCGATTTTGGCACCAAAGTGATCCGAAAAAAAAGTTATGGCACCAAAGTGATCGCCGTACACAAGTTATGGCACTTGTGGTTTACTTTAGCCATTTAAAACCTAACCAAAACAAGAGCTGTGTGTTAATCCGTCCCACGCATTACCAAACACCCTTACCTTAGATCTAGACCGGTTTCCTTCACCCATGCACTTAGGTAGATGAACTTTCTTGGTGGCGACTCTAGTTTGGTTACTATCATTTTTGCATCACATATATTACCCAAATCTAAAATTTGAGAAGATCTTACGAACCAAGTCAATATTTGCAGGCAGGCAGGCAATTCCGGGTTTACAACATTCGAGGTGCTACACCAGAGTTGCAAGATTTGAGTAAATCGTTCAAAGCAAAAGTCTTCCAAACAGATCCATGGTGAAGTTCGATTCTTGCTCTCTCAGATTAAAGAAGTTCAGTCATAGAATTCTGATAAGCAGTCCGCTCACTTATCAAGCCAAGGATCAAAGAGTGAGCTCCACCACTGTCCTGATGAGTTTGAGTTAGCCCCTGCTTTCATGTGAGGTCAACTGAGAGAGTTCATTAAGGACACGTAAGAGCTATATAGTATTTTTTCGCCCATGACTAATCAGCACCAACTCCAAAGAACAGCACATGGGAGACAGCTTCCATTAAGTTCAAGATTTACTTAGCATAAGCGGAGATCGGATCTCGATTAGACGCAAATTCATTAAAAATCTTGACTGATCCATAAATATGTGTTCCCTCCTCTTCATCCAATCAATTAGAGAAGAAAGAATAGACAAAATAGGAACTCAGAATCAATGAGCTTCATACTTGCATGAAAGCATTGATGATTTCTTTGACGAATAATGAATAATGTTACAATAATATACCAGCTGGCTTTCATCTAAACAAACCGCAAAAAAAGAAACCAAAAAGGGCATGCAAAGGATAGGGCACTGATGGGGCCTAACCAACAAGCTACACGGCCTAAGGCAGAGATACAGTTTCCGTGACTTGCAGAATCGCGACAGAAATAAAGAATAACCTAAATCTTAATAGGCATCACCGACAACACGGCCTCAAGAATGTGAGAAGCAGGGTGTAAATGGAGTTTACTCTAAGCAATGGCGTAGCTGATCATCTCTGATTCGCTGGGGCGCCACATGGACTTCTGGACGCAAAGCAATCCCTCGTTGTCCTTGGAGTACGTCAGCCGGACTTCCCATTGCATCGCCCGCGCCATGCTCTCCACCGCATTGATCGTCTCAACATGGTCCCTAACGATCAATTTGCCCCCAGGTCTCAAGATACGATCCACCTCTGCTACTAGAGCTACTAAGTTGCACCTGTTGAGACCAGTAATATGACCCAGTGAGATTAGATTATCATACCAGAAAGGCTCGCAGAATTTATTGTGTATATTCCTTCTAGGAAAGATTGAGCTATATAAATTCAAGTAGACGAAAAGATTGCATATATGACATCATCATGCACCTCTTTTTGATATTGGAGAAGAGATGATCCGCATGGAGGAGATCATAAGATCTGGGGTAGGTGCTAAAAGATTCACACCAGTCATGATAAATGCCAAATAGACCACGTTCATAGATTATGGGTAAGGTATCCGGTGCATCTACGGATACCACATTCATGACCCACACATTCAAATCTTTTAGAGCAGCAGCAAACCTGCAAAAACAACCGTGTAGAAAAGTAAAGAAGAGGATACAGCAAAAATAGGTCAGAGCAAATCGTAAAACAGGACGTTATCACTTGCTTTACAAAAGATTGCTTACCCTCCATAAATTGCTCGCATGTCCATGACATTCCTCACAGTAGACCAGTCAATCCCAATTCCATTTAAATATGACTTGGTCACAACCCGTTTCCAGTGCTCATTGTCTGAAGCGAAATCCTCGGGGGCAGATTTACCATAGACTCCAACCTTGGAACTCAACAGCCAATAAGGTGTTGTCACCAACCTCGCTGGCCATTCCTCTGGCCATTGAGACCCACGTTCGGTGGAGTCTATAGGTATTTTATGCATGCATGCTTGCAGAGGCACATACCTATTCAGAAAGGAGGATATGGTTGTTAGAAGTATTCTTACAACACCAGGGAACCATTAAGGATTATAGATGTAGATGAAAGTTAAAACCTCAATAAGGCGCAATAACAAGTAAAGAGTTATAAAAAAAGATAAACAAGAAAGAGTAGAGAAGTTCAGCATTAATAGGTGTTAAATATGTCTTGAATTTTATGTACTCGGTCCGGTCCATGACCCGACCCGACATATTTTTGTGCGACCCGAAAAGTGGAAAGGAAATTGAGATTTTGTTCGCTTGCTGCGGGTTTTCGGGAGCCCTATTTTACACGGTGGCTAGGTTTTCTCATTGTAGAATACAGAGAGTTTGTTTTCAGAGAGTTTCGGTGAGCCGTGAGGTTTTGTCGTTGTTTCGACTTCTGAAATTTTGTACTCTCTTTGATTATAGTGGAATTTTGTCGTGCCTCGCCCGTGGACGTAGATCACTTCGTGATCGAACCACGTAAATTCTGGTGTTCTGTCTTTTCGTTTCCGCATTCGTTTCAACAATAGGGTTGGTTGGTAAAAAGCCAGACTGCAGATGCTTTGAAAGACTTAAATCACATATTTATGTTCTAAAAGGAGCAATTATCCACAAATAAAAAGTATGATATTTTCCTCTTTGCGTAAAAAGTATGCTGGTTATCTCAGAAAAGGGATTACTTACCAGGCGGCATTTGAATCATCAGAGTCTGCACACATTGGGGGATTGTTTTGGGATCTTTTCTCGTAGCAATCATTAGACATAGGCTTCCTATAGGTCGCTACACCAACTCCATTCACGGTATCCTTATTTATAGATATCAGCTCCCAGCACATTGATTTTATTAGTTCAGACATGGCTGCAAAACAATTATCATGAGAAGAGAGCTATTAGAATCCATCAAATAAGCTTCATTTTAACAAAGAAATACAGATATTAAGCTAAAATATTCTACCTTTCCAAATTGCAACATCATCTGGCTTCTTCTGATAAACTGGAGTAGCTGACCACACAAAGAAACCACCAGGTCGCAAGAGGCGGTTCAGCTCCAAAAGGAGTTTACCACCTGCAAAATTATACTAGCACTGAGTATCATATGCACACTAGCTAAGGCTAAACAGAAAGTAACTGCATTTACTTTTCTGAACAAAAAATCGGTAACTGCATTGTATAAGGAGGTATTATGATTCTAAGTAACATACTGTAGAAAGAAATAGACTTCTTGACTGGCTTACAGCAGTTTTGGTTATCAAGTAAGTAGTGTACCTTCTATATGCCATGGGACTCTACAGCGTGCACAATGCACAATATCAAAGACTCTGCTAGGGAAGGGAAGTCTTGTGGTGCCCATGACAGCAGATATAGCGGGGATTCCCCTCTCAAGTGCAAACTGAACCTGTGCTTCATGTTCATCTTTCGGGGCAAGTGACATTGCAAGAACATCTCTATCAAAGAGATAGCCTCCAAAACTAGCAACACCACATCCCACATCCAATATCACGCGAGAGCGTTTTCCCCAGGCAACATCAGGAACAGACTGCATGATACCGGCAAAAAATAACCATCAGAAAAAGGAAAGATGATGCAAGAAGAGCAATATAATCGTGTGTAACAGACTCGCAGTCCAAATGGTGAGGTTATAAGAAAGATGCAAGGATATGAAGAAAGCTCACACATGGAAGAGATAAAGAGCATAAGCAAAAGCAGTTTGAAGTATAGAATCGATTTTAAGAAGGATAGCACCAGAAGTAACTCACCCCCTGAATGAAATCGATGTAATGCAGAGCACCAAATTTAAATTGGGTTCCGCCACCAGGGAAGGTCAGGTATTCACCAGTAACTTTCACCCAGTTCTGGTGGCCCTTAACTTCAGCGAGCTTGGTGTGTGGAACATTATAGTACCATATCTGCAACAAGACAATTAAAGGTTAGCAACGACAAGGGGTGAAAATAAGCAGATACAAACTTGTAGCTTAATACGGAGCTTGCCTTTTCTCTACTTGTAGGCCATTCAATTGGCTTTTTGTATCCTTTAGGAACAGCAACAAGGCAAGTAGGTGGATTCTGGGGACAGTGCCTCTCTCGGTGTTCGTAATGCTTGGTAGAGCTAAGGCTCTTGATAGCTTGCAAATTGTCAAGGCAGGGAATATAATCAGGACCAGCAGTAACATTGCACAGTTTCCAGCTGTAGCCGGTTTGCTGCTCGGATGAACCTTGAGATTCCTTCTCATTCTTCGATTCAGCAGCTTGTGTAGAAAATGCCCCATTCTGAGTAGTAGTTTCATTCAAAAGATCTGATTGTGCACCAGAAGGGAACACTTCAGTAGGAGTCTGATCTTTTGTCTGACTCTCGTCTTTCTTGTCATCTGAGTTATCCCCGGATCCATCCTGATCATTTTGGCTCACCTTCTCCTCAATCTCACCATCCACTTTCTCTTCACTCTTAGTGTCAGCTGAACTTTCTTCTGAATCTGTTTTCTTCTTGCTCTCATCTGCGTCAGATTTCTGTTCACCAGAACCCTCTTCAGAGTCTCCCTGCCCACCAGAATCATTATCTCCACCTTCAGTTTTTGATCTGTCTGTTTCTTGATTTGATTCATTATCTTCGGACTTGGTCTCCTCTGCTGAGCTTTCCTTCTCTCCGGTTTTCAGTTCCACGTTCTCATCTTGCTTCTGTTCTTGGTTCTCTTGCAAATTCGAGTCACTTTCGCTCTGAGAAGGCGAATCATTGGTGTCTCCTTTGGTGGCATCCTCTGGTAAGTCACCTGGATTATCCTCAAATTGGCTGGTGTCGCTATCTTTTTTCTCTTGTTCCTTCACCTCATCCACTTTCTCATTTGCTTGTTCCTTCACCTCATTATTGTTCTCAATCACCTGCTCCTTCACCTCACTCTTGTTCTCCTGGGATACATCTACATTTTGCATGGGAACGACTGACGAGGACGTCATCATCCAAACCCCAACCAAGCAGAGGGCAACAAAAACTACGATTGTCACCGTAGAGCAGTAACTCGATGAGGACCTTCTATTATCGACTCTAGTATATTTTCCTAAAGCCATGTTTACTGTGTTACTGAATCCTATAAGTTAACACCTGGAAGAACAAGGAGTAGAAGATACAATTAGTAATATAACAAAACGTTAGTTAACAATCAAGGATCAAAACCACTTCAATCACCACTAGCTTAATAAATCCATTGCTTTCATTCAAGATAAGAAAAGATCCAACAGATCCAATTACTTCCTTAAAAACAATGATGAAAAGCTTAACAGGTTGCAACAGCCACCAGTAAAAGATGATCATCATGTAGAAGACGAATCAAGAACTACGCGATTCTTTCCAGATGCTTCAGCACACAAATAAATTCACAATTCTCCAGACTATAAATATCATTGAGTAAAGATATTGGTATCAAAAAAAAAGATGGCAATGTCAAAACCAGTTCTTCAAAGCAAAAAAATCAGGCAAGGACCAAATCATATCAAAAGGAGCTTCAAGACCAATAAAGGCAATCGAACCGAGCAAGTTATCCCCAAAAACCGACAGATGAAGAAGGCTAAACGCAAGAATCACATCCCTTCAATGCCACAAAAAAACCAGCTTGTTTGTGCTAAAAAAACTCAAACTGAACCGAGAAAATAAACGAAACAATCCAGACCCGCCCAGATCTACGCTATATCACAATCCACTCGCAAGAAAACAAATCAAAAATCCAATAAAACATCGAGCTCGTCACGAAATGCTGATCAAGATACAGATTTTCCAGAGACCCACGATTCCTGAACCCCCAGAAAGATCAAGACAAAACACAAAACCAAGAGACCCGTCTAGATCCGCAGCAAGACTCGCGTACCCACATGCACAGGAGCGCAAGATCAAGAAAACAAGAGCGAATCCCAAGCAAGCCTAGACATCAGACCAGTACTCACAATCGGAGAAACCAGAAACACCCGAGATCGGATCTGAGTCTGAGGAGCGAAAGAAGGAGAGCGGCTATCTGCCCATCACTGTTTCCCTTGGTGGGTCACTGAGGGGAGAGAGGATGGAGCGATGACGGCTTGTTACTTATAGAAAGCAAGAACGGATCTTTCCCCTTTTCTTTCCTGTGTTTTTTTCCCTTTTCTTTCTTTCGTGTTTTCTGAGCTGCCGTCAGCTGGAGTTAAAATCCAGCATTAACTTTCAAGAAATCACGACTACGAGAGGGAGAGGAAGGGAGGGAAACCGCGTCGTGGGATTGACGACATTACACACAGGCTCTCCTAGATTTGGTGCATCGATGGTGGGGCTGGGAGAGATGAAGGGGCGGCCTACGACAGGATGGTCAAGAAAAGCTCTCTCTCTCTCTCTCTCGTAGCTCTGGCAGAGAGAGAATCTGGACAAGAAACGAAGCACAGGAAGAGAGAGAGAGAGAGAGAGAGAGAGAGAGAGAGAGAGCCACGGGTAAAAATCGGTGGACAAGGAGGGGGGGGTGACGACAAGGAAGAAAAAACCTCGAACTGCTTAAGGCGGAGTGAGTTTGATTTAGGAAATTTCATAAATACTGGGAAATTACTATATTTGGCAAGGCTAATTCAAAAAAAAAAAAAGGATAAACTTTATTTTGAGTGACAATTTTGATTAAAAAAAATTTTCGTCTAAATAAAAGGCACCAAAAAATATGGCTCCCGTGATGTGAGATTTTCAAGTTGTTCAAGTGAGATTTGGGATTAAAGTGAAATTTGACGATTTTTTTATTAGACGGAGAAAATTTGATCCAGTGTTTTCACTGGAGGTAAAGTTAGTGTTTGCTTTTTTGGAATCAGGCCTTTTGGCAAGTGCAGTTATTATTATTTATTTATTTATTTTGTAGATTTTAGTTGATGAAATATTTGAGGTCTATTTTATGCATTTGAATTGAGATTTACCTTCTTGATTTAGATTAAGGTCGAGTTTGTGTCGAAACTAGAAATTTCCCCTAAATTCCAAAAAACTCAAATATCTGTCTTTTGTCACAAAAGGAATTTATGAAGAAACGAGCATGATTATATATGGATCTTTAGTTTTAAGTTTAGGTGTTTCATGTAATAAAAGCGAAATCATAAGGGCCGTAAAAAACAAATTTAAAGATTATTTCCTCTTTTTCGTTCCTTCAATAATTATATCCTCTTTTCTGTTGCGTTTCCTTTATCCAAATTATATGTAGTGGAAATTTGAAGAACAGAGGGTAGCACATGCCAAATAAATCAGGAACGAAACTTGGGGTTTTGATATCACATTAGAATGTCCAACATAAAAACTTAAATTCATAGGTGGATGAAAACCATGTGTAAGAACATATAAATTTCGTAGACAAACTATATGCATATGTATGATCAAGATTCAAGTCTTCATGGACGGAGACAAGCAAGAGTTTGAAAAGAAAGTCGATATAATGTTTTTACCTCTAATTTCACTTAATTTTTTTTCTTTTAAATAATATAAATCATGGGTGTGAATATACCCTATTCATGAAAATCAACCCTATAATTTTTTTTGTACTTGGGCCATTACAAATTTTGAAAAAATAAATCCAACATGTGTAGCTGCGTATATCACATCATGTGCACTAGCATGGTCACCTTCCCTCCAGCAAATTTACTTAATTCATATCACGAGAAAAAACACTTAGCTTAGTCAATTCAATCGGGCCCCATTACTCTCTCTTTCCCTCCTCCAAAAGAGAGGGATGATTTTAGCATGTGCAATTATGTGGAATTAAGGCTTATTATGGCTGCGTTTGGTTCAGCATTGGGAAGGGGCTTTCAACCCCGAAAGCCCCTTCCCAAAAATGCTGAACCAAACGGTTAGCATTGAGCATTGAAAATGCTCAAAACTAGCATTTTCAATGCTGAAAGCCCAAAGCTGGCCGGGACTAGCTTTGGGCTTTCAGCCTTGAACCAAATGCCAAAATCATTTTTATACTTCCCAAACTACCCTCACTCAAATTTTAATATTCCGGTTTTACCCTCTCGTTACTATTCATCTTCTTCACCAAGGGACTCCGGCGAGGGCGAAGGGAGGCCGGCGACGGCGAAGGTCCGGCGAGGTCGCCCGACCCAGGCGACGGCCGCCCGGGGTCAGGCGACCGCCCAGGCGTGGCCGCCTGGGTCCCGCGACCTCAGGCGACGGCGGCCTGGGTCGCGCGACCCAGGCGGCCGTCGGCCTGGGTCGCGCGACCCAGGCGGCCGTCGGCCTGAGGTCGCGCGACCCAGGCCGCCGTCGCCTGAGGTCGCGGGACCCAGGCGGCCACGCCTGGGCGGTCGCCTGACCCCGGGACCGGCTGTCGCCTGAGGCGACCTCGCCGAGGTCGCCCGGCGACGGGCGATGGCCGCCGGCGCCAGATCTGGCTCGCCGGCGGCCGTAGCCCTTCGCCGGAGCCGGAGTCCTTCGCCGGAGCCGGCGAAGGGTATTTTTGCCTTTTTTTTTTATAAAAACCCCCCAAAGCCCATTTGTAAAAAAATTAACCAAACACCACTTGGGTCAAAGTAGCTTTGCAAATGAGTTTTTACCAAACGCCATTTGCATTTCCCACAAAGGGCTTTCACCCAAAAGCAATTGCATTCCCAAAGTAGCCTTCCAAATGCTGAACCAAACGCACCCTATGTCGGGTTGGAATCAAAAGGGCAAAGCTAATTGCCCAGTTGGATCTGACTGTACATTCGGGCATGATTCATTTAAACGAGGGCTCGATGGAAGCTTCATACTCAAGCAAAGCTGCAATTAATTGTCACATTTATCGACCATGAGTCACATTTCATCATTAAAGTCGGATCTCAATGTCCACTCCTATTAGGGAACAAAATCGCAGTGATCTAGACAGTTAGGTGCTCTCATTTTTTGTATAAAATAAGCAGAAGAAAATTCATTACACTAAAATGCTATTGTTGATTTAGAATAATAGAGATTTTTCGTGCCTTTAATATGAAGATAAGGTATTGATGTGGCGTCAAGCTTCCTATTTTGGTAAGAGTAAGATAGCTCATGTCAGCCACAGAGTGATTTTTCCATAAGTTCAGCCTTAGCATGTTTTACTAATTCAAAGTATTAATCATTTTTATTTTGGAGTGCGATGTTAATATTGTAGCAGCCAATCAAGGATCAGATAAGGGACACAAGTTATCCAACTTTTGATTAGGTTTGGCAAAAAAAATTTCGTGAGCAGATATGTTGAGGAATGGTTAGAAAAGAGTGTCATAATGAAATAAGAGCCAATCGCGACTCATGTTGAGAACACAAGTTATCTAACTTTCGATCAAGTTGGGTCAATCTTCTTGGGCAAATATTCTGAACAATGGTTAAATAACGAGTGTCAATGCGACACCTCGAGTTCGATATCGAATGGGGTTGGACATTTTGACGTCATTCGTAAGTAATGTGCACGCTAGATGGTTACAATCTCCTATGATCACGTGACTACTTCTTTTGAGGATTTGACTTACGTGAAATCATTCGAATACCCTAAATGGTCACCATCTTGTGTGATCATTGCAATTAGTATTAGAGAGGGACCACTTATAGGTAGATGAGAATTTGAGAACGGACTAGGCTCGAGCCGATTTGACAACTTCAAGGAGTGATCGTTGAGACGAGGGGTTCAGACAAGGTGGCGACAGGCGTGACGAGGAAAGGGCGAGAATATATAATTACAAGTTCACCCTTAAAATGCTCACCGCCATGCGCGGCCAATTAGATGGAAATTTTTCTAGCAAGTTAGGTCAAATTGCAACGAGATTTTTGGTCTTTCAACCGAAAATTTAGGAGAAATTGCAATGGAGGAAAGCGACGTGAGCGATCTCGGTTGGAAAAAAGGGTGAAAGAGAAGGATGGAAGACCAAAATAGTCCAAAACGACAGGAAGGCGGTATTATCGTTTGAAAGGGAAGGATGGAAGACCAAAATAGTCCAAAACGACAGGAAGGTGGTATTATCGTTTGAAAGGCACTAGGAACCGATTTTTGCGGTTGATCGGACAAGGCGTTGGATCTCTATACTTAAGACTATTTGGAAAATTGTGATAGGGCTCTACTTTTTGGGAAAAAAGTATGATTAGTTATTTTATATGATAATACCTACGTATAATGGTGCATTTGCTTTGTTAAAAATAAATACTTTCAAAAATATTTTTCTAAAAATAATCGCTTCTATCGCTTATAATAATGAACGATCAGAAAATATTATCATTATCCATGTGAATGTTTAGGCATAAATTATGGTGGATGATGAAAATGTTTTTCAATGACTAATAATTTCGAGCGATATAAACGATTATTTTTAGGAAAATACTTTTCAGACCATTTATTTTTCGCAAAACAAATAAAGTCTATGAGTGGCAAAAGTGAATTGGTATAAATGACAACTAGAAAAATGTGCACATGCATTGCGGCTGTCCAAGAAATTGGCATTCGAAACATTAAGCAAAATCACTTTGTTATGGAATATTTGAATCGATGAATAGTTGAAAGAAATAAGGGACAAATTGAAGCAACAATACAGAGAAATTGTACAAATATACGTGAAAAGAGAAAAATATTTCATGGTTCGAAAGCTTTTTAGGAAAGGTACTGTGGAATATAAAGAATCCAAATTTTAATACCGAAACATGTGAGGGATAAGATGAAGTTGCGTGTTTAAATACGCATTTGTCTATGTACTCGATGTTTATAAAATAACTGATCAAGCGATCGAGGTGATCGAGATCATGTAAAAGTACTATACTATAAAATAAATAGGACCTTCTAATTTTGTGGGATCTCAATCTTTTCTTTCTTCAAAAAATGTCATTGATTACTTGTTCTACAAATAGTAAATTCAGGGGCAACCGCGTTAGTGAATAATTCTATGTAATCTCTCACATATTCTAACATTAAAATCCAAATTTTCTTTTTCAATCTGACAACAACATTGCCACAAAAATATTTCACTTCTTGAAATATCTGTATAGTTCCCGTATTATTATACGTTTGATGATTTGAAAATTGTGTACTTTTACTGATAAAAATCTTTCCATTATCTAAATAATTCAAACAGGTACTAATAACATGATATTACTCAATCTTTTAAAATGTCGATTTCGCGCATATACGCAAAGAGTCCGCACGACCGTCGCCTGCCAATGCCAGTGTAGAAATTAGCTAGTTGTGCACTACAAGGAAGATGGCTCGTTACTCCGATAACATATTGCTTCTCATCCAAACTTTCCGGGACAATTTGGTCAATCCTGCTTTGTCATGATTCATTGCGCTAGACGTCGAGAAGATTACCGGGTGGGAGAATCTTGCTGAGGAATTCCTTCGGCAATATAAGTTTAACCCAAAGATTATCCATACGATGGAAGACCTGGTTCGGGTGGAGAAAAGAAGGAATGAACCTTTCAAAACCTTTGCCTAAAGATGGAGAACGATAGCGTCACAAGTGAAGATGGTGTTACTATAGTTGTGATTATACTCTTAATCTGGTAAAATTAAGTTATAGTTTGACTAGTGGTTGTTAGAACTTGGCTTTAATTTCTATTATAAGGAAACTTGGATTTGCATTGGGAGGAGAATCTAGAAAGGGTGGACCGAAAGTAAGATCTATACCTATGTCGAATAAAATAAGTTAGTGCATTTTTAAATCGATAGCTGGCAGCTGCGGTCCAAGCACGGTCTTGTATGATATTCTAGAATAATGGAGATAAAAATGCACGACGCCCTTTTACTTTGATTTTCGCATGCTGGACCAACCATTCTCCATGGAAAATAATTGATAATTAGTCCATATCAATGATGTCCCTTGTTTATTATTTATTTTCGGGATTTGAAGTTTTAATTTGATTTAAAATGAAGTGTTTCGGAATTTTTAAAAACCCACGGTACCTTTTTTTTTTTTAGAAATTCGAGGGCACGGACATGGAATTCCGATGGCCTGGAGGCCTGTGGAAACGTGCACCCATGGACCGGTTATGTACACGCATTTGACTTGTACATGTGGCCCTCATCCGGAGCAGTTTGCACGCAATTGGTGAGATTCAAATAAATGACGTTCGGTTCATGAATTGGAAATCCCTGATTACTCAATACCGACCTCTAGGAGTTAACCAGTAAACATGAACTCTTACTTGACGAGAATGAATATCGAAATATAGTGTAGTTATATTATTTCAATGGTGTGTAATACTATGCAGTCGGTGAATTCGTAAATTACGCGAAAAATTATGTAGTTATATTCTGTCATTTGGGTGTACGAACGAATCAAGGAACCAGGGTACATTGTTGGAGAAAATATTTCATGCACGGCATGCACCACCGCCACCGCCACATTTACATAGCAATCGCATGTAGAGAAACAAGTCAATTCGAGAAGGTTCTTTTTGTTTAGGATCTATGCTCAAAGAGAGAGAGAGAGAGAGAGGGGCGACGTCAAAGAGGAAAGAGAGAGGTGGAGGTATTCTCTATTCGGGTTTTACACAAGAGTGATCAATATAAGGAAATCAACACGCACGTCACCTATCGAGCAGTAGCATAACCTTTTCTTTGTAAAACTTAATTTAAGTTTCCGTTCAGAGCGATTTCTATTTTGGAAATTTATGCTCCCGTAAGTCTTTCTGCCTTTTGTAATCCGACTTTTTTTTTGTCATTTTCGACACATGCAATTACAATTTCTCAGCAATTCTCAAAAACCTCAAAATGCTTTTTCTTTTTTCCATCTTTAGAATAAGTTGTAAAAACAAACAAAATTTGGACAGGAAATATTGCAAAATGAATCAGCGACGACGTCGCGCGTCGATGGCGTCGGTGCAGATCCGGGAGGGCGCGCGTTCCCATGTGGGCTTGCGTCGTTGCACTATCACCGCCCCCGAAGTCCAATTAAAGCACCAAATTCTTATTAAATGTATTTTTTAATTTTTGGCAAATAAATTATTATTTATAAATAACAATCTATGGCTCCGACCCAAAAAAATAAATAATAATAATAATAATGAATAATAAATAATATTTGGGTGCTGCTAAGTTTGTGGAGAGAGTGTCCCCACGTTAGGAGAAGCATATCGGGAGCTGGACTCCAATGACCGACGTGATGCGCATCGAGTTACGTTGGGAGATCTGTGGATTCTCGTGTAACATGACCTGCATGCATGGATTTGCTCTTTTTCTTTCTTTGAGATTTGTAATAGTTCGGGCATTTTAAAACTAAACTTAAACAAGAAACCCATTTCATTTCGAATGCACGAATTTCATAGTACGCGGGAAAGACGGTGTTCTGGAGGTGATGGATTTGTTCCATCGACGTGTTTAACGCGTGCTTCTGAAGTTCCACATTTATTACCGCCCACTTGAGAAACACCGGAACACGTTGCTCTTCTAGAAAAGTGTAGGAGGGTGATAATATGGGAGTGATTCTAGGATCAATGGACGGTTTGGTTACTAAGTGGATTTCATTCAATTTTGTGCAAATTCATGAAATGCATGACTTGCAAGTACTGGGCCTTGTGACTAAAAACAAATGTACTGGGCCTTGTTTACAAAAGCAAGTCAGATTGCCTTCGGCTACCTAGCCACATCGCAACAGTATACTCTATTATTTGAGTTCAATCCCTCAGGTTGTGCAGACAAGCCCATTAAACAATTATAAAAGGAAGATATTTCAAGAAATTGCCTTCGAATTTAACAAATGATTGTTCACAATTTCATTATCAGAGAGGAGTGGTGATGCAGCACAATCTCTTTTTCTTCCCGATCTAAACCAATTTTCAAATATTATTGGTGAGTCGGCATTAATGCTGAATAAGCATATCACCAATTCAGGAAGTAATCTACCATCTCCATGGGGATCAAACATGCTATTTTTCTCATAGTCGGCACACAAATGACACATGGTATCTACTTGTCAGCGAAGCCCGTTTGGTCCTAAGGCTCTATACGCAAATTAGGTTGGCCCATTAAATAGAGGGTCCACTAGAATAGCCGATTAGGTTGCTAAAACCTAGAGTAAGAGTAGATTATCACAAAATTGGATTGTAAATCCCCCGGTCTTGGGGGAACCTTCTTGTTTCAAAAGTGGTTAAACCGTTTCCGCAGACTTTTCTCTAACGGTGAAATTCAATATTTTCTCATCGAAAACAAAAGGACACATGGTATGTCACTATACTATATGGCAACCCACCACCATACAGAGGGTGCGTTTGGTTCAGCATTTGAAAGCCCCTTGGGAAAATGTTGAGACATTTAGCAAGCATTTTCAATGGGCTTTCGGCCAAAAGCTTATATTGGAAATGCTGAAACAAATTTTTTTTCTTCCCAAACTACCTTCACTAATTCTTTAATATTTCAATTTTGCCCTTCGTGACTGTTTATCTTTTTTGGGCTAAGGGTGGTTAGCCAGAGTCGCCCAAGGCTAAATCGGGACGCCGAAGTGCTGGCAAGGTCGCCCGACCCCTGAGATAGCCACCTCAAGTCCCCTGGGTCGCACGACCCCAACGAGGGCCACTTGGGGTCGCAAGACCCTCGCTGGGGGTTGCCCAACCTCAAGCGACGGCTGTCGATGCCAGATCCGGCTTGCCAGTGATCATAGCCCATCACTTATCGCCGACTCCGGTGAAGGGTAAGCTTTTTTTTTTTTTAATAAAAAAATCTCAAAGCCCTTTGCAAAATAAGATTTGCCAAATACTACTTGGCCCAAAATAGTTTCACAAATGATTTTTTACCAAACGCAATTTGCATTTCCCCAAAAAGCTTTAAGTTAAAGGTACTTGCATTTCCCTTAAACCCCTTGGGAATGCTGAATCAAGTGCACCCATAATAATGGATCACACCCTTTTTGTTGTCATACTAACCTACAACTCATCCTACTGTGTTAGATAATATCTGAATCCCAAGAATACTGCACCTAGCTATGTTGTTTAGTGACGAACATTGTCTAGGACCTCATCTCAACCGCATCATACTCACAATAAAACCATCATCCCACTTAACGAGAAACATCTCAGACCCGAGACTTAGGCGGCAACCAAGGCTTCCTCAAAACATGATCTCAACCACTTTCTTATAATCTAAGGAGTGCGAGTGTAGAAAATCACTTACACGGATGCTCATGAAAATCATCCTTGGCTTGTGCTAATGGCTTTAATCTAGAGTAATTTGCACACAATTGATGAGTCTTGATCATGAATTCCCTTCTCCTTCTCCTTAACATTTCTTACCCGCAGTTTTTCGATGAGTAAGGAAGTAGAGCTTGAAACCAAGTTTAAAGCCTTGGAGAATTCGATCAATAGCCAATGGCAACGAATCTAGCAAGTCTCCTGTCTATATTTTGAGGAGCTCGAACTTGTGTAGGGGCTTGTTTCTCTATCCAAATTGCACCACATAGGCACTTCGATGGCGATCGAGCTCTTTATGCTAGTTGCAACTCTTCACTTCATCAGTTCCGTCAACTTGTGTTGTGACTTGTGGAGATCTATGCAGAGCTGGATGGCCAGTAGTATGAATTAAAAGACACAAATAAGTTGACACAGTTGGCGGCTCTCCCTCAAAGACGGGAGAAGGAAAAGAAGTACAAGAAGAAGGGTGTCAGGAGGGGAGCCCCTTCGACATGTTGCGAGTACGCCATTCTCACCATAATGCGTTTTCTCATCTTTACACGTCTTATCATTGCGATTACTGCGATATTGGCTTGCCCCCTAGCTCAAGTACTCTCCTAGATAACCTAGTTGTCCAAATCGAAAAGCCAGGTCTTAAAAATATCAAATTTTTAATCATAGTCGTTCGATCTCAAGGTGTTGATAATTGTATGACTTGGTCTGATCAAATAATTTCACCTCAGAGATCAAGTCATAAGCTTTCCATTGATCAGATTTATAAAGAAGAAAACATCACATCTTTCCACCATGTCGGTCCATTCGGCTTGATTCTCAAAAACGCGTAATGCCAATGCTTTTTCAAAGATTGAATCTCATTTTTAAAAATTCGATTAAGGAGTTTTCCATTGACATAAAAATTGAGTCGATTGCACCTTGTATGGAAAAGTTATCCTAGTCAAATTTTAGCCAAATCGGATGAAATCAAGTTTGTAAGTTGAATTTGAGAGAATGTACTAACGAGAGCTTGGGAATAAGTTACCTTGTTGAATAAGCAAAATGAAGGCCTAATTTTTGGGAAATTTGGAAGTTATGCGGAACCCTTGAAAGGGTATAAAATCCCTTCGAAAGGTTTGCACAACATTTGGGTTAGCCTTGCGCAGCGTTGGACAAGCACTCCACCATGCTCGCGTAGAAATCATGGGTTAGTTTTTTTTGGTAAGGAAAAATCATGGGTTAGTTGACCACAATTTTATGGAAAATACGATATTTTGCATTTATTATTTATTTTTACCTAAATTTAAATAAAATTTGACCGGGTATAACTTTTCCATTCCATGTTCGGTTGACTTGATTTTTATGTCAATAGGAAGTTTGTGATCGAATTTCTAAAAATGCAGTACAATCTTTGAAAAAGTGTAGTGATCGCTAGGCATGAGCATGGGTTTGGGGTAAAATCAGGAATTGGACCGAATCAGTCATAGGAATCGGTCCGGTTTCACGTTCTCTTAGTTGCTGATTCGATTCCCTGTTCCAAACAAATTAGAATTGGTATTGTGCAATTCGATTCCCGTTCTTGGGTAAGAACAAGGGAACCGAACCTAACAAAATACGTCCTAAGATATTTTCAGGTGTCTCACGTTGTTGCTAGATCAGGCAATCTACGCACTTCTACACTTTTAGATCCAGAGACAGTACAAAGGTAATACAACACAAACATCACATAATGCTCCATGAAGCAATCATCTATTGTTGTCCACAATGTATGGATTAACCTTTTCATATATTTGTGAAGTGCGAAAACATCCGGTCAAGATGGCACATCAATTTCTTCTATAGCTCTACCAGAGAGAGTTCAAAACAAACTTACTTGTGTATAGACCCGTCAAATGAGTGGGTCGGATCGAATATGGTCCCGCTCATATTTGAACCATTTAACCCGTTTCAATCCATTTTCACGCAATGCAAATATAGCGACTCATACCCTACTTGATCTGTATCTGACTCATACCCGATCCGACCCATATTATCAGAACACATTAATATTTTAGGAAAACTCATACCCACCCATTGAATCCACTTTAAGTTCTTCACATGTTTATGTTATTAGAATTAAAGCTTCACATCAAACGTCAAATTAAAAAATAAAATAATAATAAAAATTAGTAAATAAAGTAAAAAATGTAAAAAAAACCTATAAATTGAAATACTTATAAATTTGACCCAAAAAATAACTTATAAAGAACTATAGGCCAAACCCATTTTGTAACTCAGATTTAATGAGCCCAATTTCGTATGGGTAACTCAAGCTAAGCTAACAACCAACCAATCCAAAGAAAGAACAAATTACTTGCATTGCAATAACTATTTCACATCCTAAAATGACCACCAACGACACGAAAGACAATTTGAAATAGAAAAACTACAGACCATTCACTATATTAAATTCCTGGAACAGAATAGGTGATGTACAAATCGCATCCTTCATTTATATCTTTCCGCAAATCATTCTGTAGTTGAATATTCTTCTTGTTCCTCCCTAGATCACGACATGTCAACTAATTAGTTATACAAAACGTGAATTAGAACAAATACTGAAAGAAAAGATAACATTTTATATTTCTATCAAACATTAAATCAAACACCTGCTAAAACACAGCAATCAAACACTTATATCTTTCTACTTCTATGCTAAGTAATTTTCCAGCCGAATCATTCGAATCAATAAAAGATAATGCATACAAATACGGTATTTAAAGTAGCACATCATCATCATCATACAACTCTATAGAGTCAAGTTTAGCTAGACAAGCAGACATGTTTTGCTGATAAGCAAGAAGTTTGCTATGGCAACTCGGTTGGCAGTTTCGTGCACAACTATTAACTACATACATATTTCTAATAAGAAAAATTCTAGCTAAAGGTTCTCTTCAAAGCTAGTTCTAAGTAAATGACGGGATGGTGGACCCTGGATTGAATACAGACAGATCAATCAATGAAACTACAGATAATTGCATAGAACAATGAAGGATTAGTGTGTTTCTTTCTTTCCTAAAACAGGTATCTTCCTATGTTGGTTCGTGTGGAAGTGTGAAAAAATGCATAAACATAGCAAATGTTTAGTTTCGACTCCTAGTGTCACTGGCGCCAAGACTAATTGCCAAATCCCCTGGCTTGTCTCCTGACCACTAAATTACCAAGCAATTTTTGTGGAACTTGAATGTTCAACCTGGGAACAAAACCGCTTGATGTCAAGAAATAATCACTTAAAATTACAAACTCAACAAGCACACATGAACACAAAAACCCCCCAAGAAAAACCACGAAAATCCGTATGAACATTTTACCTTCGGGAACATTCCGAAACCCTAGCGCTAGCTCTGGTGAAGTGAAGTAAGTTCTTCCTCTATGTGGTGAAGAGGAGTGAAACGGAAATGAAGCGAAGCGCGGCGAGCAGTAAGCGATGAGCAGTGAAGGGCAGCGAGCAGCAAGCGACGAGCGGCCAGCAGCGAAGCGTACGATGGCGTGGTGGAGTGGAATGGGTTGTTCAAGGGTGGGTGGGTAACGTGGGTTTAGAAATTGTGGGTTAAATATGGATCAGTTGCTGACCCACATTTTAACCTGTTTTTGGGCTTCGTCTATTCTCTAATTCATTTGAGCCCATTTTAGAAAAAAGTGAGTTACCCAAATAGATACGGGTTTCCTAAAACCGAGTTATAAAATGCGTACATGATCCATTTTGCCGGCCCAACCTGTGGTAACACTAGTTCTCCATAAACTGGCCAATTCTCTAGCATCCGACTCTATTCCTCTACTGCTAGAAACAAAGCCTTTGTCCTGTTTGGTTAGCATGATCAAATTCATGAAAAATAATTTCCACCCGCCAATTTTGATGACACATATATTACCACAAATGTCTAAATGGTAGATACCACTTAAAGGATGAAGTTATTTCACAAAGGACAAATAGAGATTTTTGTTGTTGCATTCACTTTCATTTTGCTTAATTAGAATTAAACAAAAAAAGAAGAAACATAACAGAAAAGAAGAAGAAATTGGCCAGCTCCCTATAGATCAAGGAATCGATTAATATGTTAGGTTTTAGGTTCCAAGGTATGCAGGTGGGTTCCAAATTCCAAAAACTAAGGAACCAATTCTAATAAGATAGGTTTCAGATAATACTTGGATTAAACTTGAAACTACGCACCCTAGGAATCGCATATTTCCTAGAATTGGGCCAAATGAATTGCCGTGGTTGAAAGTTAGGATCTTTTCTTCGTTAAGAATTTGATCATTATTATTAAGGGTGAGCATAGTCCGGGTGGACGGTTCCCACCCTAGAACCGGGAACCGCCCATTAAAAACCGGTTCAGAAAAATTGGAATAAAAAACTGCCCATTTGGATCGCCGGTCTAGTTTGGTTCCTGGGTGGGTTTATGGAACTGGTCCCACTAGCCAAGGAAAGAGATGGAAAGATGGAGACGAAGACGAAGATAGAGAGTCGGAAGTAGTGAGGAGAGCATTGATCAAGAAAAATGAGAGAGTGAGAGTGACCGTGAGGCAAAAGCGAAAGAAGGTGTTTCTCGGCTCAATATAAAGCTGTGAGCGTTGAGCAATTTAGATTTAATTTGAGGATCTAGGATTTTTCTTTTTTTTATTTAAAAAATATATTAAAAATATATTATATTTATTATTATATTATCGGTTTGGTCCGAGTAGACAGTTCCACACTTGGAACTGGAAACTGGACTGTATCCACTGGTTCAAAAAAATTAGAATTGGGAATCGGACTGATTTCCTTAAGAACCACTGGTTCGGGTCTGGTTCCAGGTGGTCCCGGGCGATTCCCGATTTTTTTGCACACCCCTAATTGTTATGGCTTGAGGGAGAGTCACCAATTGTGTGAGTTGTTTCAAGCGACTTTTCACAGCGTTCAGTTAGATTGTTGAACAATTTTTTTTGGAAAGATGATTTTTGTCTTTATTATTTATTTATTTTTCAAATTTGACCAAACTTTGACCATATATGACCTTTCCATCTAATTTCCGATTTACTGGACTTTTAAGTCAATAGAGAGATTGTGACTCGAACTTTTGAAAATGTGATTCAATATTCAAAAGAAGTGTTGGCATTGTGGATTTCCAAGAGTTTGGGGCTAAATGAACTGCTGCGGTGGAGAGTTATGATATTTTATTAGTTAAGAATCTAATCACTATGATTTTTGCGGCATTGGAAAACTTATGAGTTGATCTTTGAGGTGGAATTAATTCTCGACACCTCATAATTGAACCATCATGATTAAAAAATGTGATATCTTAAGATCCAGCTTCCTGATTTGGAGAACTTGGGTAGCATTGGCAAGCGTTTAATGAGTATGTCTCAATCGTTGGAAAGAGGGGACAAGCCATCATCATAGAAATCGCAATGATAACACCTTTGAACAAGAGAAAATGCAACTGCTAGGGATTTACCCCAGTGACCACCCTTCTCAAGTGAGAAGGGGGGAGGTGGGGAGTTCAAATTTCCATCTTTGCAGGGGGTAGGGGTGGGGCCGCGTAATTTAAGATGTGAATTTCGACGCTCACGCCCTGCAATGAATTCTAATGGAAGTTGTTCCAAAAGGAGCTCTTACCGTGAGAGTATCCGGTGTTAGAGATTTTGTAAGTGCTCAATTACTAGCCGCTGTTGGTCTGGGGTTAGAGTTATAATACGCTGTTCGTGAAGAAGCTGCTATTTCATCTGGTCTGAGGAAGGAAGTGACATCAGTTCCTTTCCTTCTCCCTGTCTTCGAGGGAGAGCCACCAATTGTGTGAGCTATTTCGAGCGATCCTTTGGGGCGTTTAGTTAAGATTGCTGGTTGTCCAGCTCTGCATAGACCTCCATAAGTCGCAGCACAAGTTTGACGAATTTGATGAAGTTATGAGCTGCAACCAGTATGATGAGCGTGACCACCATCCAAGCATTTGTACAGTGTAATTTGGATGGATAAACAAGCCTAGCACAAGTCTGAGTTCCACAAAATACAGGCTTGAGACTTGCCCGATTTGTTGCCATAGGCTATCGATTGAAGTCTCCAAGCCTTTAAACTTGGTTTCGAGCTCTACTTGCTTACTCAGCCACAGGTAACAAATGTTGAAGAAGAAGAAGAAGAAGAGACTCTGCTAAAACTAGTAATGGTAAATGTCAAGAGCTATTGGTAAAATAAATTGATGGTGACTCTTTTTTTCTAGGTAACTAGTTGGCAATTTATCCGATGCTTTCATGAATTTCCAACTTTTTTTGGAATTTGGAAATTAACAATTCCCGTACCAATTTACCAATATTTATTTGCATAACTTAAGGATGCTTCGGATTTACAAGCTTTTATATAAAAGTGATTTACCAACTTTTTAATAGGAAACTTATTTTGGGTTGCCAACTCGCAGTTGAGTTATTTACTTATGCTTAAATGTTGTTTCCCTCACATGTATTAGTTATTACCAACCTAAATTAGTGCAACCCACAAATATTTCTCCCTTTAAATATCGACATAGTATTGGGTCATCAACTCTCCCTTAAGCTTCTTATCAACATTTATTTGGTTTTGTCTAATTTGCTACTTTTCTTATCATTTAGAAACTTTCATTTGAATTTCTTAGCAATGCTTTGAATTGATCAACATAATATAAGTAACTTACCAAGTTTTGTAATTAATTTACTAACTAGTTTTGGGTTACCAATTTTCCTATAAGTTATTTATCAAGTATAGTTTTCTTTATATTACCAACTTTTCTAATCTCTACCAACTTTTTATATACCTTTGTTAATTTTGCCTTGTAATTTACCAACTTTTATATGAAAATATTAGCTTTTAGTTTAAGAGATTTATCAACTTTTTTCCGATTAAATTATCAAATAGTTTTGGGTTATCAACTCTCTTTTGAGTTAATTACCAATTTTTTGTTTGTTATTTTTTTCTTAATTACCATATTTTCTATTGTTTTACTTAGTCGGGAATAAAATTGGTAAGTCATCAAATAAAGCTTCATAGTTTCATAGAGTAGTTGCATTTGAAGTGTTGGTAAAAAACCTATGTAAAAGTTGGTACACAATAAGATAAGTTTTTTTTTTCAGAGATAAGAATAATTTGGTAATTATAAAGGATCAAATGAACGTCGGGTAACTAATTCAACTAAGATTTAGTAATGCAAAATTACTTAATAATTTAATTGTATAAGTTAATCGTATATCTCCTAGCACGAATCACACGAGCAACACTTACGAACATATTTTATCCAGTTCATGCATAACAGGAGATAGTATTATAAGTTTATGCAATCTCTCTCTCATAATTAGACGTCAATCCAACTAAATTAGCTGAATTCCGCATGTAATATAATAGCACAAAATACTTTTGTTAATGTACATTATCGAGCATTTCGCATGATTGTATATCAAATCATAAAAAATAGAATGAATAAAAAAGGCTCGACACGAGTTATAATATCCAACATTACAAAGGTATTGTTGTTAGGATATTAGAGTTAGAGGACTAACGTTACGGGTAAGTAGTGTCGACTCTTATGTCGTGTAGAAATATCGTGTAGAATCGGGCGGGCAATTTTTAATGTCATATCACAATCACATCGTGTCATAATCGTTTTATGTCACCCTTCAAGCCGAACAACATGGGGTCAGACTAATCTGGCCATGATTTTTGCAATTTGACCAAATTATAGATTATTAAGCAGGTTAGAAGATACAACATGCTCGATAAATCTTGAAAAATTATAAGCTCTGATGCATAGACATGTAAAATGTTTTTAGATGTATCTAAACGGGCCTAGATACATTTTACCTGTGCAGTGTTAACAGAATTAACACGAAAAAATATTGACAAAGTTAATCCGCACGAAGCACATATATTATTTGTGTATAAAAACGGATCGATTAAATTTACCTTAAACGCTTTCGATACATGTTAGGAAATCGTCGGTCCAATCCTGTTGGGATCACGTGGAACACTATAAAGGCTAAACGTCATTTGAAAGAGTATTAATGTTTGACTTTTGGGGTATGGCAGACGAAATAAATTATTATGCAACATTAGGGTCTTGCAAGCATCCAATTGAAATTCTATTATGGAATAATCAGATCACCATTGCACGCTCGGGGAGAGCTCAATAATTTATGCGGGTTGTCTTTGTCGGGCGCATTGAACCAAATGGCTACTGGTGCTAATGGCAAAATTAAGCCGTGCGTTACGCACAAAGAATTATATCTTGGGCAAATCTAGCATAGACGAGTTGCAAAAGTCGAAATTATTGTAACGATAAAGTGCAGATGGAATGATGCTAAAACGGGGGCGACTGTTGGCCCATCTTACCTGGGTCTACTGGCCTAAGTTGTCTGGATGAAGATTCGATTTTAGGGAGAATCAGTTCGCTTCTAAATTATGACAATTCAGAATCAGTACAGGTCGTTCGCTTCTTGGTTACAATATAAAAAAGGAAAAATATCACTAAAAATCTTAAACTATATCACTTGTGATAAATTTATTTTGAACTTTTTTTGTGACACGAAAAACCCTAAACTATATTATTTGTGACAAAATTATCCTGAATTTTTTTTTGTGACACAAAAAACTCTAAATTATATCACCCACGACACATTTACTCCACAATATTTTGACCCATAGGTATTTTCATCTTTTTTCTTTTTTTCTCTCTTCCCTCCGTCGACCATGGCGGAGGGAAGTGAACAAGGGCTACCTTCACCGGATCCAGCGAGGACGGCCCTCGTCGGCGTCGGGCGAGGGCTGCCTTCACTCGCGCAGGCGAGGATCGTCCTCACCAGATACAACGTCAAGTGAGGGCGGCCCTCGCGGGATCTGGCTAGAGCGACTTCGCCCAACTCAGTCGAGGACTGCTCTTACTGGATCTAGCGAGGGCGACCCTCGCCAGCGTCGGGCGAGGCTATCCTCGCCAGCCTAGGCGAGGGCAACCCTCACCCGACGCCGGCGAGGGTCGCCCTTGCTAGATCCAGTGAGAGCAGCCCTCGTTGGCTTCCCTTTGCCATGGCTGGTGGTGAAAAAAAGAAAAAAAAGACAGAAAAAGGAAAAAGACGAAAATGCCCATGGGCCAAAGTATTATGGGGTAAATATATCACATGTGACATAGTTTAGGATTTTTTATATCACAAAAAAAAGTTCAGGGTAAATTTGTCATAAGTGATATAATTTGAGATTTTTCGTGTCACAAAAAAAGTTCAGAGTAAATTTATTACAAGTGACATAATTTGAGATTTTTAGAGGTATTTTCCCTATAAAAAAATTGCAACTTTCAGTTGAGATCTCAAGGTTAAATGGAGCCGCCTGGTAAGATCTAAAATTCAATCGATATTGGGACCAATTCAATACCTATAAGTTTTTCTTTGGGGGAAAGAATCTTCTTACCAAACGTACCAAATTTCAATTTTTTTTTTGGATCCAATTTGCTTCCCAAGGTACCATCTTTTCGGCTCTATTAATTTCGGCTCAATTTAGCTGTATCAGTCTTATATCTAGCTCGAGTTTCGAAATTAAATTTCTCCTTTCCAAAGAAAGAGGAGTGCGATTCCTGAGCAGAATCGGGGATCCAACTCGAAGCGCTCGTTCCAGATCCGACTGGTCCGGGAACTGATCGTTTTGACAAGCCGGATCATGGGTCTTGAGTTTCTACTTTAAACCAATCCATCCAGGCCATGCTCGCCCCCAAAAAAACAAATGGAAATCTTGAGCATATGTATTCCGCTTAGGGGCATGAAACCGTTATAAAATCAAATATATTTCCAAGAAGAAGACATGACAAAATCGCTATAACTGAGATACTATATTTAAACCCGGCTTAGGACCATGCCCTCTCCCAACCGAATCGCCCCCGTCACCGCCTAGGATCGCGCCACGTGTCTCGTCAAGCACTCTCGAGTCAACGTTTGACTCCCGAGTGGCGGTGGATGTACGAAACTGGCCCTGGATTTTACCCGGAATGGCGACCTCGCCCCTGCGCCGCTGTGGATGCCAGATCTCCGCTGGATTCATGGAGTTGATGAAAATAGAGCTTCGTTCGTGCCTCTCTCTCTCTCTCTCCCTCTCTCTCCTGCGCGCATGAAATTCCATGCTCTGTTCCTCATTCCCGCAAGCAAGGGTGTCCAGCAGATCCATCGGAGCACGGGCATTCGATCGAGAGCAAGCGCGGGTTTGTTTGGTAAAGTTTCTCTTTTTATCTTCTTGGTTTTGGGTTTTCAGCGTTTTTTCGAAGAGACTTCGAATCGCATCGCGTGAGATCTGTTCAGGTTTTCGGTCGATCACCTGATCCCTACATTGGGTCGATCGAAGACGGTGTTTTCATGTGTTGCGAGTTCGAAAGAATCCTCTCGGGCCATGTTCTATGGCATAAGTTGGATTGCTGTGACTGCATTGTTTTCGTGCTGGCGATTTTTTGTTATGGGTTGTTTTTGTTAGCGCTGCAATAGGGTGGTTTTGCAAACTTCTACAAAAAGGGTAAGGTGTTTCTTAAATTGTTTATGCGTTTGAATGAGGCATGTTTCTTTTTTTTTGGCTTCATGATGGGCAAAAGTGAGGATGGATCTTTACCAAAAAAAAAAAAAAAAAAAAAAAGTGAGGATGGATTGATTGGCTAGTATGAAAATATGACAGAGCTGGTATATTTTGCTCCCTTCCCAGCATCAAAATTCGATTCTTTGTCTTGTACTTGTCGTGTTTTAGTCTGCATTGTGTGTCTTGACGAACGTGGCCGAACGTTTTTGTTTACTCGGCCAAATATCAGTCATTGGCAACATGTGTATATATGCCTACCCAACGAAGAATTTGTGTATATATGCCTTTACTGTGTTTATAGCACACGCAATTGCTTCATGAATTCATGTTTTCACACATCTTTTCTTAGCTTATATTTACAGATCGTATTTCTGGAAGGACAGAAATGGCTTCTCTCGACATTTGCTGAGTTTTTGCTGAACAGCTTCTTGGCTTCTCTGGTTAAGATGTTGATGCCAAGGTTGTCCAAGGAATTGAGATGTGTCTTTGTTAGCGCATAAGCAGAAATGAAAGGTGGAAACTTGAACAGACCAAGAGGAAGAAAATTTTCTTTCGGTCTTATTGCACTTCTTTTTGCGACAGTATTACTATGGATTTGGGAGAAGAATCCTTTCTTAAGCACCCTCCGGTCCGCTCAAGATCAGTTTTTGTTGTCTTCATCAGGTCAGTTGTTGAATCTTTTCATTTGACGGTTGTTACTGATTGTCATGTGTTAACTTTCACCAGAAGTCTTGTGTTGAGACGCTACTGGGGTTGGTTCTCATTTTTTCTTCGAGATCCAGCTATTCTGTTCCTCCTCTTTTCAATTCTGTCTATTTTCTGGGTGCCTTCTAGTTTTAGTTGTGAGGATTGTGAGCTTGGCATGGATTACATGCTTGTGTGGAGAAATGGATGTACTATGTCAATGCATCATAATTTCTTTCATCTCGCATCGTAATTTCGTTTCTCATGGAAATAGAGTTGACTCTTTTATCGATTTGAAATTGAAAGATGAGAGCTTTTGAGGGCAAGGGAAGTTCTATAATGTCTCTTGGAGCACATTGCTTTGCATTTTGTTTGATTAAAATTTGAAAATATGAGAAAATGGAGTAGACTTTCTTTATTTGCTTCTAACAATTATTACATGTCAAAGGATTGGCTCCTTGTTGGCAGCCTAATATTCAGAAAAATTTTGTTCTAAATGCACCCCACTGTTTTCTGAATCTTCACCTTATGCTGTTTTTTTTTACTGACTATAGGAATTTATGAACATCGTGCTCTTATCTCAATACGAATTACTATTGTGTTGTCAGTCGCTTTTGTGTTCTCTATACTCCTAATGTACTTGGACAGATTTTGTTATAAAAGATATTTAGACGGAATTTACAGCAGTAGAATTGGTTAAAAACTTTAGAAAATTGTTCACAGGGAGATTTATTCATTTCCTAAGTGTACCATGGGTATAAGTTTCACATACAATTCCGGGGACTTAGATAATTAAGTGTAGCTGTGCATCGCATTGGGCAGAATATGTGAAGCAGGATTTCTATTGGCAGTTTTAAAGGCTGATGTTATTTGATGGTAAATAACAAAGACAGTATTCAATAGAAGAAACAAATTGCATTTGAAGATTGTAGGTGTAAGCCAAATTTAGTGATGTTCAAGAAAATTGTTTGTTGGAAGAGTAAAGAGGCATGTGAAGAAGATATACATGACTAACCTAGGATACAGACTGAGTGATTTATGTTGCCAAAAGAGCTCAGCAAACACGTATCTGTATATTGCTGCAATACAGTGCATATGCATGTGTGTACATGCACGCATGTATTTGGATGTCTAGTGTTTTGAAATTAGAGTATCTATATGAGGAAAAATCACGGTAGATAGACGTTGGCAATAAAAATGTCATGATTGTTTGCAATATTCTGCACTTTTCCGAATATACTAGACTGGACACTATATCATGGCTATTTGAAGTAGATTGGGATATCATTCTGGTGATAGCAGACTTTGAACTTAATAAAATTGTTTTCTATTATTTCACTTATAGTTTGTGCCGCAGCTCAACAGACGAGTAACATTTGAGTTGCATCCTGTCTCTATTTGGGTGGGATTTGATCTGATCAATAATAGAAAGTCGAATTACAGTTGAAACTTTTGGCCCAAAAAAAAACGTTATAGTTGAAACTGAAGCAGACGATCTTAGGCTTCTCAAAATCTCTTAATCATGTAAAGCTTATCTGTGGAATTGTTTCATAAAACACGGTGAAAATTCTTCTGTCAGTGAGATTCCGGTATAGGTACGCATGTTTGCCCCATTTCGACACAGTAATTTAGGAGGCAATTGCAACAGGAAAGATTATCGGTTATAGCTGAATTAAGGTCCCTCCTCTTGCCAAATGATTAGAAGAGATGTGAATGGACATTTATTTGTGCAAATATCTCTCGGCAGGAAACTGACACAATTTGAAGAATTCTCTTAGAAATGTAAATATCCATGAGTCTCCTCAAAGCTTCAATTAGGTGGTTTCTGAGTCACTCCTGCAAAACTCGTCATTACTGTTAAATTCTCCCGACATAGAAATATAGGATAGGCATTGCTCTGCACTTACACTTTTCAACTTCATCTTAGATGAGACATTGCTGGTGATGTTCTAGATAGGTATAGCATGTGAAGTATCTCTATAGGCTGGATATGACTTTATCGTGAATTTTGATTTATATGTCCTATCTTTCAGTCATTCGAACATTGGTAATTCGGGTTTTGTTATTTTTTGTTTCTGTCAACTTGCTCACGATGCTTTTCTTTCTTTCTTGCTTCTCCCTTTCTTTTGGTGGTGGTGTTGGGACTATCCAGATTTCATCTTTGATATACCAAATGACTCCATGGTATCTGCACATCATAAAGAGTATATTAAGGAAGAAGATGCACATGTTACACCAAAACTATCAAGAAAAGCCGGACAAGGTAGGGATAATTCAGTAATAGAGAAGTCTATTTCTGCATTCTCTCCTAAAGGAAAAAGCACTCGACATAGGAACTCCTCTTCCAAAAGGAAAGGTAGTTTTTCTTCCTGATGATATAATTTTGGATCAAATTTGCAATGATTGACTCGTCATAATGAAAAAGTATGTGGGATCCACATATTCTTTTTGTCATAAACTTTTATCCGCATTCCTCTTTTTGATGTTCATGGGTCATGCCTAAAATTCATTCAAAGAAACATTCATACAAATGCATATTAGCTTTTCAATGAATCTATATTTACTTGTACCTTATCTGGAAGCCATGAACTGAGCGCAACCATGTGTCAATAAAATAGATCTCGGAGTCAGTACTTTTTGTTGTCCTTTATATTTGACCACATTTGACCATAGAGTAAGTTTTCGCGAGGAGTTTGTGCAGTGCGCGATCTTCCCCTCTTTCAAGAAGCTTCTGTAACTTCCTTCCAGTTAATAGATGAAATGTGAGTAAGAAAGAACATGCCGTCTTGATGGTATATTTTGTTATTATTGACTCATCTATATCTTCTGTAGAGTTGTCATACCATACAATTTATTTTTTGCAGCTGAGAGTACTGAAGTTTTGTGCCTTATGAAACACAAACAGAGGGAGAATTGCCTAATTGTGTTGGGATACGTGCAACTGATTTTAACATGTCTACTCGGCTGAAATTTAGCACATTTAAGGCATAGCTTGTTAAATAATCAAAATGAGAGTCCTTGAGAAGCACGTCTTCAGATTTTAGCCTATAAGTTGGTATCACTTTTTCTACTAGCCAATTTAATTATAATGAGCACTGGGAGATTTAAATGAGAAATGTCGATCTATTCTACTTTCTGCAGGAATTCGGTTTTACTTTTTATCTCTGTCATTAATAATTGGCATATCAGCAAGTATGATACGTAGGTTTGGGAAAAACATACTACATTCCTGTGTTTTATCTTAGTCAAGGTGCTTTTCTTCATGGATGCAGTCTGCAATTATGCTAAGGGTAGATGGGTTGCAGACAAGAGCAGACCATTGTATTCGGGTTTTGGATGCAAGCAGTGGTTGTCTGAGATGTGGGCCTGTAGACTGACGCAAAGAACCGATTTTTTGTATGAGGGATATCGGTGGCAGCCGCAAAATTGTGAAATGCCTGAATTCGAGAGATCTTCATTCTTGAAAAGGTTTTCTTTTCTTGCATACCTTCCTTTTAGCTTGCAATGCTACATATAAAACATTCCTCTTGTGCATAATCACTTCCTCTTGGCACTATCGACATTCCTGGAACATAGATAGATATGTTTTGTCATATATAATCGCAGATATTTTGCCTACTAGAATTGAGATGTTCAAAATTCGTAATTTCTGTTCTCAGATATCATCAGATGCTTTCCCTACATGTAGAAGTTTCTTTCATTTGTCTAAAAGGTCTCTGGTTCCTTCTTTCTGCTATCCCTTCCTTCTGCTTAAAAAGAAAAGAAAAAGCAGAAAAAAAGTGTCTTACAGAGATCGATAGGAAGTTTGGCATTGCTCTCGTTCTGCTTGTTTTTGCCTATGATGTCTTGAAAACATCTTTACTTTCAGAATGCAGGACAAAACTATTGCATTTATAGGAGATTCACTCGGGAGGCAGCAGTTCCAATCTTTAATGTGTATGGTGACTGGTGGAGAAGATAGCCCTGACGTTGAAGATGTCGGAGTCAATTATGGGCTTGTTATTCCTCCCGGAGCCATTCGTCCTGATGGTTGGGCGTTTCGATTGCCAAGTACGAATACAACTATATTATACTACTGGTCTGCCAGCCTCTGTGATCTCGAGCCCTTAAACATCACTGATCCATCAACAGATGTCGCTATGCACTTGGACCGTCCACCAGCTTTCGTGAGAAAATTTCTGGATACCTTTGATGTTCTAGTTCTGAACACAGGACATCATTGGAACAGAGGTAAGCTTAATGCAAACAAGTGGGTCATGTATGTCAATGGAAGGCCAAATAAAGACCGAAATCTGGCAGCAATTGGAAATGCCAAAAATTTCACAGTCCATAGTGTTGCAAGGTGGGTAGACTCGCAGCTTCCTTCACATCCACATCTCAAAGCTTTCTTCAGAACCATTTCACCTAGGCACTTCCTGAATGGGGAGTGGAATACCGGGGGTAGCTGCGATAACATGAGCCCCTTATCTAAAGGAAGCATAGTTTCGCAAGATGAATCAAATGATTTGGTAGTGCAGAGCGCTGTCAGGGGTACAAAGGTGAAAATTCTGGATATAACTGCTCTTTCTGAATTGAGAGACGAGGGACACATATCTCGTTTCAGTGCTAAAGCCAGTGATGGTGTCCAGGATTGCTTACACTGGTGCCTACCTGGCATACCGGATACATGGAATGAAATCCTTTGTGCACAAGTATAGTTCCAAACGATGGTGCCGAGAATGCATGAATATTAGCTGTTAAAATATTAGTATTTTCTTGGGCACTTTGGCTATGGAACGTCTGTCCCTACTGCAGATACTTAGTCTCTGGTAGTAACTTGGGAAGCAGAAGCTTGGTCGCTGCTAATTTTATATAGGGTTTTGGACGAGGCCGCTGGGTCCCTGAAAGTCGACTTGCAGATAGAAAAGTTTTATTATAGATCTAGGGAAATGGATGTATTCTGGATGCTGTAACATATTCTTTTCAGTCATAATATAGTTATTAATGTTTTGTTGCTTCAAGTCCAGAACTGCAGATCACATCGTACTAAATTGATGTACTCCTATTTTGCGGTGTTTGTTTACCGCGGTATATTAACAGAGGGCTAATCGTTTAGAAGCGTCGCAGAACTCGGTATCTGCAATTCTGCTAAATGCCCACTATTGTCTTCACTGGCAAAGGAGAGCAACTTATGCAGCACAAGTTCCCTGGCCTGACAAAAGACAAAAGGAAGGAAAATCCAGCACAGAGACTTTGTGGTTTTTATGAGACACCTCCCTCTCCATCCTTTAGATTACTTTCTTTGTTCTTGTTGCTCTGAATCATCAAATAAAATTGACTTCTGATGATTAATCCATAAATTTTTTCGTGGTCTGAGTACATCAAATACACAATTAATATTGCAGATAGAGTTTTCATTTACCGAGCTTAGGCTCATCTCATAAATATTCTACAAATAAGTCGAGTTTGAAGTTTATGGACATTTAGATTGGCGCTTCTGCAAATTTCTTTAAGCACGGAGCATAGTGCACAATAAAAGTAGATTGGATATTCAGTACTTTGATTATTTATAGTAATAAAAAAAATTGTGTACTACATTTGGAGTTAAATTACTTATTCATTCAGAGGCTGGAGCATAGTGCACAATAAAAGTAGATTGGATATTCAGTACTTTGATTATTTAAAGTAATAAAAAAAATTGTGTACTACATTTGGAGTTAAATTACTTATTCATTCAGAGGCTGGAACAGTATGGAAAATTCAGGTTTTGACATGATCGCAGATCTGAGGTCTAGCTCGCACCATGATAGAACTCGAGCCAGATTGGGGGTCGAGCATGACGTGTGGCGGTGCTCGATCTGCCAATTAGGGTCGACCTTGAAGCTGCAAGCAGAGCTTGGCCCAAATGGAGTCGACCTCGAGTGTCGCGGCGGAGCTTGCTTGCATCCGAGGCTTGAGCTTGATTGATGCCTTGAACTCAACCAGCTACTGGTGGTTCGGTGCACTCGTATATGGAAATATCAATGGACTGTCGACATGTAGCGAGAAGCAATCGTACTGCTGCTCTAGCAGCAGCTAATTCTTGCCTGTAATTTATTAGCAACTCGAACGCAAAAATAATATCGAAAGTTCACCATATTAAAAAACCTAAATTTGATTTAATGTATTCCTGATATAGTTGCGATTTGTGGACTCGCTGAGTAATAAACTTGAACCACCTTTAAGCTAGTGGTAACCCTTCAGGAAAAAGAGCAAGTCCTTAACATCCATGGACTTCAAGCATATAGAAGGTAGAGGTAACTCTCATGCCTCGAAAAAGATAGTGGCCAGAGTTTCTCCGGCATAAGACAGGGGCCTAAGTAGGTTTGTCAAAGGTGTTGTCCAGGCCTTGTGCGGACCTCGACATAGTTGGACCTTAAGCACATAGAGGGTAGAGGCAAATCTCACGCCTCGAAAAAGATAGTAGCCGGAGGTTATCCTTCGAAAGATTGAGACCTGAGTAGGTCCTTAAAAGACTCCATTTGAGCCATGTGTGAACCTCGGCATTCCTAGACATTAAGCACATAGAGGGTAGAGGCAACTTCCACGCCCAGAAAGACTAAAGGTTCTCCTCTATAAGACTTGGACCCGAGCATGTCCTAAGAGGTTTCATCTCGGTTCTTGTCCAGAATTCAAATTACCGAGATGCAAAACTTTTACTAATTTCCTTTTCATAGGAAAGAAAAATATATGGAAAAAATCAAGGTGCGAAACGTGAGAGCACCGACATATTAAAATAAAAAACACATTTGTGAAGCTTGCCGTTTCTATATATTAAACGGATAATCGTGGAGGCTTTTGTAAAAATTTCGGCTTTCTTCCTTAAATGAGGTTATTCCTTAACCAGATACCTTTACACGAGACAAAGATTAGCATGAAAATGTAACTTAATCAATTTGTCAGGGACCAAATCGAAGGCCAAACTCAAAATCCAGGCGCCAATTGAAATTGAAAAAAAGAAAAAGGGCGCTTAAAAAACATTCATAAATTTATATATTTTTTGGTCCAATACAAAAAATCAGAAAGTATTAAAAAACTTGTGTTTTTTATTTTTTCAAGCAGAGCCGGAGAGCGATCGCCGGACCGCCACCTCCAGAAATGCCGAAGAAGCGGCGAGTGCCGCACGTCCTGTGGAGGCTGTTCCGCGAAAGCACGCGACCGCTCGCCGACGCCATCGTCAGGCTGCTCCCTCCACCACCGGCGGCGGCGGCGGCGGCGGAGCATTGCCGGTGGTGCGGGGGGAGGCGTTGCCTCGGCTGCGTCCGCGGCGGCGGAGGGGCGGCGGTCGCGTCGTTCCTCCTCAGGCCCGACGATCCGTCCGAGTACCGCAGGCTCCTCACCCGGTGCTTCGTCGTCGTCGGCGACGATGCGCCTCCGCTCTCCGACTCGAGTCCTCTCGCTCGCTGGTCTCAACGCCAGGTACGTCCGTGCACTCCACTCCACCGGAGATAGATTCTCAGGTCAATCTAGTGTTGGCTTTGTCAAAAAAGGCGCGGACTTGAACGAACTTTTTGCGACTTTTGCTTGTTTTTTTCCTCTCTTTGGAACTTGAGATGAACATGGTGTTTTGAAGTTGTCCCATTTGAATAATATATCTAGGAATTTCGGTTACGTAGATACGAGAAGTATGGACAACGATTTCTTTGTAGCAGCGACTTTGTTAGTTTTTGAAGGTTTGATTTTTAATATTGTCATCAGTCAAATTGTCTTTTTGTGCTGACTTTCAGCTTTCAGATATCAATAGGCACGGACACTCTCCGGGGCCTCTGTGTTGGTGTTGGACATGTGTTGGACACCGACACTCGTCCGGCACTCTTTTTTTATTATTTATTTTCTTGCGGATTTAAATCAAATTAATTTGATTGAAATAATCATAAAAATGTTAATTTATCATGTATGTATGAATATATGCATTTAATATATAATGTGTTCCAACGTGTCGGAATTCTCTATTTTTTGAGAAATGATGTGTCGGTGTGTCATGTCGTGTCGTGTCGGTGCTACTTAGTCAATTGCTTCTAGTTGCACTGGCTTTTGCTTTCTGGTATATGCGTTTGGCGCAGGATGTATCTCTCACTGACTATAACTAGTCCTTAATCGTCCTGTAGATTGTATTGAGGACCATCGAGATGGTGTGCTCTGAGAGTTCAGCACCCGGCAATGTAATAGCCAATGGCTTTAGTAAGGTAATTAGCCGTTCTTCATTGTGAAGGCAATCATGTTTTTCTTGCTCCTACCTGCAACATTCAGCTTTGCTCAAGTTTCATGCTCCGTTTTTTTAAGAGCATGTTGTTTTATGTTTGTATTACTTGTGACACTGCATTGTTTTCTGAAGTCGTATTAGCATATTGCAGTAAGTCGTTTTTTTTCTTCGGGAAAATTTAATAGTCAGTTTTATATTTCATCTCTCTCTCTCTCTCTCTCTCTCTCTACCACATAGTTTTTCGAAACAATTAAGTCAAAATATGTTTTCTTAGTAGATAAGCAAATTGTTGGTATAACCACCCGCTTGGGTGGCGCTGCTGGATCGCGCACTCTTCCTCTTGCAAAAGGTTGAGTGTTCAAATCCCGGGCGCCGCAGGGTGACTTAACCGGTGACACGTGTGTAGTGGCTAGCACGTGTCGCCCTCAGGGTTTACTCCTCGGTTGTCGGCCGTGCGGGGGTTCTCTGGGTTATCAAAAAAAAAAAAACAAATTGTTGGTATGAATTTATACCTGTCCTTCTCCCTGCGTGGCAAGCTGGGATCTAAGGATGCGAGCTTTTATAATCATTGGTTTTAAATACTGTGATAGTATTTCTCGTTATGGTTGTTGTTTGTTTCTTTTAAAATAAAGCTTAATAAGTTTAAGACTTTCTCTAGTCGAGTTAGATTGTGAATGAAGAATCTATACCAAGTGAATTTTAATTTCTGTCAACAGGATAACCATTCTAGTGTGGCTGTCGAGCTTCTAACTTCTTCAGCCTGGTGCCTTCTCTTAGAAAGGGTATGTCATGGCAAGATTCTGATCAGTGGATTTTTCATCTTCTTCTGCCTTTCTGTTACTGGATCTGGTGTTTAACCATATCAGATAATGGTAGTTGGGACCTTGGATGAACTGAAAAAATTCTTATCTGCAGGTTGGTGACAGTGTAATGATGTACTTGCTCAAGTGTGCATCAATCTTTTTGCCATATCCTTGTAAGAAACACTTTCAGGTGGCTGGACTTCCAATCACAAAACTGGACAATATGCTGTCGAAGCATTCACTAGAATCCCACTCTCAACGTACTTATTTGTTCCAATAGGGTAGTATATGAGTTCAATGAAAGTTTTATAATTGATTGTTTATCCAACTGCTTCCTTGATGGCAGTGGCGGACCAAAATTTCGAGGTTAGGGGGGGCGAGACACAAAATTTACATTAGAATATAATATATAATTGTTTCTAAAAATTTTTCCTTATGTAACATGAATTTTTTAGACCTAAAGGGGTATTGGGGGGGTGGAGGGGGGAGCACCAGCTTCCTCTAGGTCCGCCAATGCATCCTTTCTATTGTATTTGTCACACATATGTTAACTTGGTTCTCTTAGAATAACATTATAATATGAAACACAATGGGTTGAGGAAAACCCAATTAAGGGGTGAAATTTGCTAATCATGACATAAAGTTAGGACAATTGCTGTATAAGGATGATGACAATGAAGAAATTGAGAGTTCAATGCATTATTTTCGAAGTCTTTAATGTAAAAAGATTAGAGAGGTCATCAGGAATGGTTTCAGAGTTTCTATTCACATTTTTGTTTTCATAATTACCGAATCAATGGATATTGATAGTCAACCGAGGAAACATGAATTTACGCGATTTGAGATGACTGAAGTGGCCAATTGAGATGATTTTAGTGAATTTTTCTAGGTAAAATATAGGTGATTTAGAGATCTTGTAAAATAAGCATTAAGGATTCATGTCTTTCTATATCAAACTCATAAATGCTTTCCTGGTAGTTGTATTGTTGTTTCTCGACCAAAATAGAGGATAAGTTTTATTTGTAACATGGCTTCCAATGTTCTTAAAGCATGCTGGTGCTTTATGTAATTGAATTGCAGGTGCTCCTATTATACATTTGTTTCTTGAAGCAAATGCCCACTGTCTAGCTTCTATTTGGGAATATTTTTCTGTATGTTCTGTTAATGAGTGCCCTGGGAGCTTGTTCAGCATACTCGATAAAGAATATTTCAACTCTCAAAGCATTGATTACACATGCGTGTCAATAAAGTTAGTGCATTGGAAACCATAAAGTTTACTTAATTGATCATTTAACGGTTGTCCCTGAGGCACTTGTTAATAAAATCCTCTCTTATATGGTCCTACGCTGCAAAATGTGCTGGTTTGTGAATGAAGTCTATGTTTTTTTTTTGGGTGATGAATGAAGTCTATGTTTGGTACTGCTGATTTTAATAGAAAGGTTGAGAGAAGAACCGACTTTTGTTGCTTGGCAGTTGACGAGAAGAACTCTTAAAAATGTCTATTATCTCACTTTTGATTGGTCAGAGTTTGATGCATTGAAATCAAAACTTTCAAAGAGATAAGCTAATGAAAACCATCGACACACGCATGTTATTTAGATCATGTCTGAAGTTTACGTACTTTTATTACCCATATCTACCCATGTATCAGAAAGCTAGTACAGTCATTGTGGAATTAACCAACTACTTGTCTCACTGCATGGAAATTCGAGCTGCTAACATCGTTGTGCTTTACATAACTGAGTTGTACCCGTTTTCTTTATCGTACATTTTTTTATCATTTATGTTCATCGCCAATTTGAAGCTCTTCATACGAGGTAAAATACCGAAAAAGGCATTTACATAATTTTCTTAAGGAATGTCAAGCTTCATTTTGATGAGTTTGGTTATTTAATTGCGTGGAGTCTACTGGATACATGTATGCAGAAAATTTCATTTTTCCATTTTTTTCATTAGAAGTTGTAAGTTGTCCAAGATAGTTCTCTACTCTGAAAATTGAAACCGGATCTTTCACTATGGAAATTATTATATTGAACGGTTGCATGGTTGGCATTTGGGCAAGAATCCGATGGTTTAATTTATATGTGAACTTGCTTGATTCTCGGTCAATCTGTAGTTGATGTTAATTCCGTCCCTCTTATTTCCTCCTTGTTTATTGTTTGCTGATCTTGTGGATCCTACTACAACCATGTTTTTAGTTGTTCCTTCCAAAGGATCTTTAATTTTTTTATCACAAAAGTGTGATGGCCCATTCTGAATTGCCATTACATCTTGATCTGTTTTCAGGAGCTCAAAAGAAGAGAAAAAGAGCTGGTTATTTTAAATTGTTCTCACAGATGGAGAAATCCACTAATTTACTCCATCATGAAACATCCTTAATTTCTTCTAGCCATGGCGCAGACTATGGAAAGAAAAACGAGGAATTACAGATAATCGTCCCTGAAGCAGCTACATCAACAAGTATAATCCGTGCTGCTTCTAGCGATGAATCTTTCTGTGAGGTTCTGCAAGGAAGCTCTAATCTGATTGTATCAAAGGTCAGAAAGCACAGAAGACCATTTAGCTGGCAGCGTCGGCGAAAGAAAAGGAGAATTGATTCCCATGGAAGTGGCGTGGTCTGTTCTGAAGTATTATGTGCTGATCAAGATAATCTCGCTGGGAGTTCTCAAGGAGAATCATCTTCTGCTTTTAATCACCCATACATAAAGGTGCTTATTAATTATCGTGAAATGTTGATAAGTTAAGTCATGGATGTCAATCGAAATGTTAAATGATTATTCTCAAAGAAGCTATTTTCCGCCTTATTCTATAATCCAAGCTAATGGGCATTGCATCTTTGTATGTTCTATAAATGTTCTGGCTTGGATTACCGGAATAGTACCCTAGTAGAAATATCTGTCTTGCTTAGTTTTGTTTGAAATCATAGCATTTTCATGCAATGGTTCTGAAGCTATTATCCATTGCTGGTTTGATCCTCCAGGGAGGGTTCCTACTCTATTTACCATAATATAATAGATGTAGGGCATTATGACTGACGTGAGTTTGCAAATGATAAGGTGTTTTCTGCGTGTACGAACCATTTAGTTGGTAAAGGAGAGGAATGGCAATGACCCGCACCAAAGTGTTGGTTTTGGGGGAGGAGGGGGGGGGTAGAGAGGGGGGGGGAGTGCTTATTGTTGATAAGAAAGTGAAAATTAGTTAAAGTTCTGTGGCTGGAATGAAGAATGTCGTGGATCTATTATCATCGTTCGAAGAAGGTTAAATGCATAGATAGGTTGTGCTGGTTAGGGAAAGAAACACACTTGACAGCAGTTCTACTCGCTTTATGTACATGATGACATGGATGAGGATTATATTTATTATCCATATAATGAGCAATCATTAATGAGCTCCAGGTTTTCCATGGAAATGCAATCATAATAGCTGCTGCTATGGGCTGGCTGAGGGGCATGAAAATTTTGTCATAGCATATCTTTTGATGCCTTTTGTATTGTGCTTTTCGGTGACTCACTCAGGCCCTTCAATTAATCATAATGTCATTTAGACATAATTTGTTGACTCTATAGAGCCTGAGTAGTTTTTAGTTGATTCGTTCTTGTGCTCTGTCTTTACACTTAATGCCTTTGTCTGCTGTCTTCTATTTGATGTGGTTTGAGTTTTGAATCTCTACATATAGGCAATTTATATCCTGTTATGCTTTGCTTATATATTTATAATCATTTTCTCAGTGCTCGTGTGTAAGCATGTTGAGTATATCAGTGCGTATTATTCCGTATTTTTGCCTGCAGATGCCAGTGTTGTGCTCCTGCTGTCAGTTGTTGGTAGCAGTTAAAAAACTCGCCAAAGGCACTCAAATTCAAAGAAAAGATATATTTTATGATCTGGAATCAACACTTTCGGCAGGCTTTCCAAGAACACGTATCCTTCTTGTGCCTTTTTTCTCTGGAAATGTCTTTATATTTGTCAGAGCAACTCCTGATGATGAATATAGTTACCGCTGCTTTTTATATAATTGGACACAAATTTGAATAAGTCTGTTCTTGTCATGGACTTTTTGTTGTGTGTGAACAGCACTGATAACAATCAGTTTACCTCAATAATTGATCAAGGCTGTCATTTTTATTGCTTATGCTTTTTCTGCACAAACTCTGAATATCATCTGGCAATGAACCATTTGGCATGTCATGGAGACCCTTTCTACGATCCCAGCATTTCTATTCGTCATATTCCCACCCAAATTTTGCTGAAAATTGGAGACCAGTCTTCTTTACCATCTTAATTGAATGCTACTGTGCTCTTTGGGTACTCGATAGAACAGTTTGACAAAGAATGGTCAATTGCCAATGACAATGGGCAGATAGTAAAAGTTTTTGTCAAAATACAGAGTGATATTATGTCTCAGATACAATTGTTTGCCAATAGAGAGCACAAAAATTTTATCAATGGAAAGTTGGCTGTTAATAGGGTAAAGTTAGTTTTAAGAGGATCGACACAACTAGTGTATGAGGATAGTAAGGCATTGAGAAATTGACAGAATTATTTGTGGAAATCCTCTTTGTAACTTTGTTGCGCAAAGGTGATAAACCAACCCATACTATATGACCTACTTCTCTTGTTATTATCATTATCATCTTGTATTTGTGAGTGAAATGATTGTTTGGCTAGACAAGGTTGCTTGACAATATTGTGTTGCATCCAGTTGAACTAGAGGAGACTGTGTGATATCGCTAGTAATGAATTTCTAGTCTTTTGATGAGCTTCTTTTTTTTTTTTTTTTCTGGTTTGGTTTTGCACTTGATTGTCTTAATTCTTGTGTCTCCCATTTGCCAATTGGTCGATATGTTATTGCCACAGCCCTTTTGATGCTCATTTAATCATGAATAGGTAGTAAAGAGAGCATTTCTAGGTAGTGTCTTGCTTTTTCTGCTGTGCCTGTCCTTCATGCATTGCCTAGTATTTCCAATAATGTCCGTCTAAACTGAAGGTCCTGAGGATGCTAGTGAAAACTAGCTTGTAGTTTAGCATTCTCTTGGATTTCCCTGGAATACACGAGCATGGGCTCATATATGTCAATATATCACTAATTCCAAAGTGCGTCCTCACTTTTCTTCCTCAGAATTTATTTCAAGGACAATCTTTAATTTCTTTCACTCCAATATTATTTCTGTAATTGCTAATAGGAGGTTGAATGCCTTTTCATTTTGTTTTTCTTTTTACTTCCATTCCATCCCATTGCCCCATCCCACTCATTATATCCATCGTTCCAAATGTAACCTAGAGTGTTTTGCCACTATATTGAGCCTGTTTTACGGAATGCTTGATCAGCTACAAGTTGGTGTTCAGATGATACATGCATGCAATACAAATACAAGTTGAAAACTTCAAAATTTATTGATTCTTAGATAGGTGCAACGTTCCATGTCTTTTAGTGTAAAGGACTTATGCTATCGTTAATGCTCTGCAGATATTCTAAATACTTTGAAGCCTAGTGTTGCTGGTTCACTCATTCTCCTCCAAAAATTATTTGGACTGTCTAATATAGATCTCGATACCAAGTCAAACACATGCTTACATGGCATTTCTTTCTGTCCTGGTGGATCCACATGCCTGTAAGTAAACAACTAGGCCTTATTGCGTTGATTCAATCCATACCTTGCAGTGCCAGTGCACAATAGTTTTTTTTTTTGCATATCACAGTGAGGTTGTGCATTGGTTTTTTTTGTTTTTTTGTTTGCAGGATATATAAGGCATAATTGAATTGCCTTCATCTAAGATTTATCAGAACCTAGTCAGCAAGATTTCTTCCGAAACTTAATAGATTTCTTTTAGCATCCCATCAGCGCATACTCTCAGGCTCTCTGTCCTTTTCTTTCTCTCTAATTGTATAAAAAGTACAATATATTGGAGGCGCCTAGGTTTTCTTCTATCTTTGCAAGTCTCGATTTTCTATCCTGATGTATGTGATATTTTTTATGTATATGAATTCTCGACAACTTTTTTTATTTATATGATAGGCGGAATAGAATCCAGGGCGACATTCATATGGAAAAGCCTTCCATTAATGCATTTATCAAATAAAAAAAATCAATCTTAAGAAGTCATTGCATCATCTTCTATGTCAAATAGTTAGTCCACTGAACTCGAGCAATATCTTCTTAAAGCTCAGAAAGATATATTGATGCTTTTTAATTTAGAACTTGATTCATGATAACATTGTTCAATTTGTAAGGAATCCATTGATCAATGCGATAAATTCGATCAAAGCAAGGTCCTTTCCGATATCCTTTTTCTGATATCCTTTTTATTTGCCTTGTTATGTTGAACGTGAAATCTGGCATAGATGGATCTATAGTTAAGGATAAAAACTGCTTTATTTATTTATTGGAGCACGTCTCAACCAGCTAGAATATTCGTATAAGTTTGTTATAATTTGATGGATCAATCTCAACATGGGTTAATAGCCTTCAACAAAAGATCCTCTAATTGCAAAGAATTGTTTTCGATCTAAGACTCTAGTTGATGCTGCCCAGTGGCTCACATTTCGAGCATGTTTTCTTGGAGGAATGGATAAGAGTCATAATTCATTGAATCATGATAACTCTATTGAATTATAAAGATTTAACTTATACCAATGAAAAGTTGTCAATGTTGTGCTTGATTATGATCCTGATAAGGCTTAGTATATCATAGCATTCAAAAGGAGATTTTATAAATTTTTGTTTAGAAGATGCAAAAGTTGCGAAGGGATTAGTGGTGAAAAGTATTGAATAATAATTGATGAAGATGGTGATGAGTCTGGGAGGGAACATATGACCATTGTTTCGTATTTGTGGATAGAGAGTGTTGTGTACCAAGACATATTTTTAGATCTTGTCCATTTTATAGATTTTACTGACATGACTTTGAAGAATGAACTAATTCTGTTTTCTTGTCATAACCTTAAGGTAAAGAGGATAAGAGGTCAAGGATACGATGAAGCAAGTTAAATGCACGGTGAATGGAAATGCATACTATGTTTGATTGTCTTGATCTTTGTCTTTGAATTGGCAATAGCTGTGTTGGTGCTATTAATTTTTCTTGAAGTTGGGTGCTAAAAAATATCAGTTGTTATAACTACCAAGATTGACAATAAACTTTGCTAAGAAAGCTAACTCCTTTGGCTGCTGCAACTACTGTTAATTAAATATGATGAGCAAGAGAATGAATATAGTATGCATGATGATACTCTTTAGAAGTAAATCTTCATTCAGTGTGCAAGTTACTTGCTCCATCATTTCCTGGACATCTTATTTACGTTATGAACGAAAAGAAACATACATTATTTCGTTCTTCAAAGTCATAGCATTAGTATCTAAAATATAAAGAAGACAAAAAATAGTCAATCTTGTTCACCACTTTCTCTATCCACAAATTTTAAATCAATTTCCATTCTGGCGCTCCTTGATCCATTTTCAACTTTTATTAAATATTTTTCATCATCGATCTCTCAATGAATTTTTTTACTTAATTTTGCCAATATATATGAGATTTGCTTTTGAATATGGTACTGGCTGCAATTATTAAGCATTATCAAGTACAAGATTGACAACTTATTCATCATAAGATGCCAAAATTTTCATAAATTTAATAAAATTGGTATGATTCAATGAATTATTACTCTCATCATTATCTCTAAAAGCATGTGCTTGAAATGTCAACCACCTAACATTATCAATAGAAGTCTCAAGCTCCAAATCATTCTTTCAATACTTTAATATGGTTTGTTGAGGTCTCTTCGCTGAGATTGAGCTATCAAGTCATCTCACAAAACGGTGCTCCAGTGTCAAATTTGGGTTTTGAATTCTTGTTTGGTTGGTGTCATCAGAGGATACTCTAAATTTCTATTGAACATGCCAAAACATCAATTTATTTTAAGTCTGTGTGAGTTTTGAGTTTATCAATATTTACTTCTATAAATATGTCAAATTATGTCACATCCTGTCAAATTTGCACCCCTTATGACAAGATTTCGAAAATATGTTGAGTGCAAACTAGGACATGATCCAATATGTCATAAAAAAGCATTTTTTTTTCCAACATCGACTTTCTTCTGGACATGAAATCCCTTTTTAGTGAGTTTGTTTTTGTTAAATTTAATTCAAAATTGATTGATTATTGAAGAAGTAACAAGGCAATATTTTAGTTAGGAATTTCTGACCACTTGGAAATTTTGTGAAGTAAGAAGCTTGAAAAGACCAAGAAGGCTTTTGCATACGAAAACCTTAAATTGGCAAAGGACAGATTGATATGGAACTATATTGTGTTAATGAATACGATGCTTACAAATTGAAAGATGCAATCCCATATCTTCTTTTGAACAACAGACATTAATATCCTTTTCCCTATAGTCTTTACCAAAAAAAAGAATATCCTTTTCCTATCTCAATGCTTCAGAAAGTTGTTGCTCGAGTTCAATTGATTTAGTATGCTGAAGTTTGATCACTTTCCCTTTTGAAAAATGTATTGATAGTAGAAGGCTTTCCATATCAATCTCACTCTTGAATGTTTCCCATATCATTCAAGATCAAAGAAGTTTGAACAGAGCATTTACTGTATGTATTGCTTTAACACCCCTTCTCATGGGATGCTTTTACTGTTTAAGATTTATGTATTGTTCTTAATATTGTTTCAATTTTAGATGACCTTTGGACTTGTTTGGCACTTAGAATGGTAGAATTTGGAAACTGAATGGTGTCATGTGGACATGGATAAAGCGAAGTGGGTAGTTAGCTGAATAAACTGGAATTATAAACTATGTCTTGGGCATTATGTTGGAGTTTCGATAAAGTTACAGAGCTATACAGTTGGAGAGAATATAGGAAGATGATGCCTTTATGATGGGACATGTGTTTCAACAAGCTATATCTTTGGACTTTGGAGGGAAACTAGGAAATATTGCATTTATAATGATACATTAATCTGGTCTATGAGTGTTGTCACATTTTAATTTTCTTTTCTTCCTGAGGTTCCCTAGGTACCACTCCATGAGTAACTTGCTTAAGACCCTAATTCGCAAGACGCAATGTTGCCAGTATTCAAGATTACTGGATAAGCACTGTCCTCCGCTTACATCAGTTCGAGATGCTTCAGGGAATGCTCACGCCATATCAGAGGTTCAGTACCCATAAAAAATTTACTGTTGTTTATGTGGTTGGTCTTTAGTCATTATTGGAGAATAGGCAACATATTCTGCATATTGCCTCATCTCCGTCACAATGAAGTATTTGGATACAATCTTTATGTTTTCTTCAAGTCATTCTATCTAGGCTGTCTACTGGATCTTCAGGCAATATGTTTTTAGTTATCATTAGCTTTAGAATTAGATTTGACAATCTTTTCAGGTATGAAAAAAAAAATATTCTCACAGAGTATTTCTGGACCGACCTAACTTGGGAATGGGAGTTTAGCTGGTCTAAAATCCTTGTATTATTAGTTGTGATGTTGAGAAGGATGGGCCAAACTCAGAAATGGTTTTCTTCGCAAGTACAAGGATGCATCGCTTTGACTTTGCTAGTTAGGTATCCTGATGTTCAAAGAGGTGGGCTTTCTGAAAGCATAATGTTGTAACCGACTTTCATAGTAATATATGGGGAAAAATTAATAGGGCTCGAGATATTGGTGGGACAATGAGTCTACTTTAAGTAGTTATTAATTGAGAAAATTTGAATTTTCGCTAATGTAAATCAATTAAATAATAAAAATTGTGGACATCTGGAAATTAAAATTTTGTTACTCTTTTTCATCTATCCAAATTTGAATGTATTATGTTTATTTGGGTGAATTTGATGTGATATGATCAAATGTCTTGCAAATGGTTTTGTGTTAACGAGTGCATTGGAAACTGTATTAAGTTCCTCGGTTGTTGGACGAGTGCCCTTGGGCCACTAAACAAAAGGATTTGTATATACATGAAATTTGCAGTGTTAAGTGATTTTGTGACTGAAAAATAGATATGCTAAGTTAGAAATCAAAGTACTTCAGTATAGTACAATAGCCATTCAACCTATAAATTGCTTACTAGAAAGAACAAGCATTCTTCTGTATGTTTAGAATTGTGCGGGAAAAGAAGTTTTGTTGAAAATCATGTACTTTTTCCTATTATATGCAAAAATGAGTATTTTGCTAATAGAGGTAGCAAAGGAAAACCCAAATGTTTAAGATATCTGGCGGAGGAACACTACAATTTGTAAGCTTCATATCATTAAGATCAAAGAAGTTTGAACAGAGCATTTACTGTATGAGTATTTACTGTTTAAGATATCTGGTGGACGAACCCCATCTTCAAGCGATATCGGGATGCTTTAACAGCCCTTCTCATGTGCAAACTAGATTGAAAAGGACATGTAAAATTGATAGAATGGGGAGCCTCATGTGTATAGTAATGGGGCGAGACTTGGCCGTGGTACCATGTTAAAAAGTCCAACAAAAAATTTAAGCTATTAAATGGAAGAGTACACGTATGTGAGGCCCATTGAGAGCCTGCATTTGAGCTATGTGGGATACCTTAACAAGGTAAGTGTTGGAAACTCCCTTTTGTATGGTCCATGAATGTTTTTCCATCTCCTTTTTCAAGAATATATTACTTAATTGGTCGTTCATCTCAATTAACCATTTGTTTCCGATGATCGCCTGCGAGCTTCTTTACTACATCCCCTAGACATATTTCTTTATTGTAATAAATTGAATGTATCATAAGCCATAGTTTTGACATTCTTTGTGGTTTCTAATAGATACATGGTTTCTTTTAAATGTTTGTCATTTTCAGGGGTTTGAATTTGTTGATAAGTTACCCAGATATAACTTGAAGCATCATGAAAATAAGTTGGAAACAAATGTTACTGAGTTTGAGGAACTGAAGTCATATTGTTCGAAGAGTCAGGTTGTGGCATTCATATGGGCTGTTTGTAGGAGTATAGTTCCTCTAGAACTACTAGGTGCTCCTATTAATTGGAGAAAATTGAGGAGAAACATTTACAAGTTCATTGAACTACGGAGATTTGAGCAATTTTCTCTGAAGCAATGTATGCATAAGTTACAAGCAGTAAGGTTTATGTTTCTATTCAAGGATCTTTCAATTCGATCCAATGGTCAGGTGCCTCAGTATGCAGTAGGGGAGAATATAGACATATATAGAAATGGAAACAATGAACTGAATGAAATGATGTCAATACTGAGGCATTCACTTCTCGAAAGATGGATTTACTGGTTCTTTTCATTTCTAGTTGTGCCATTGGTGCGGGCCAACTTTTATGTCACTGAAAGTGAACATGGAAAGCAGGAGATATTTTATTTTCGGAAGTCAATATGGGAGAGTTTGTCAAGCAGAGTTATGAGCCGCTTGAAAGATAAGAGCTACACTTGTTTGAGTGATGCATCTGTTAGAAGTATTTTAGGCAGAAGATCTTTTGGTTTCTCAAAGCTTAGATTTCGTCCAAAAGAAAATGGGCTGAGGATGCTTGCAAACCTTAAAGCTTCATCTTGTATTCCATCAAGGAAGTCACGTTACAATGATCAGTGTTGCCAAACTTCGAAGACAAGGCAGTTTCAGGAAAAAGCAGTTAAATGTAAACATTTCAGATCTGCAAATAGTGTTCTCCGTGATATGCACGCTGTTTTGAAAAGTTTGAAGGTTGAAGAATCAGAGAAGTTAGGGTCATCAGTATTTGACTACAACGATGTTTACAGAAAGCTTTGCCCTTTTTTGGTTGGTATGAAGAATGGTGCAACAAAGTTACCTGATATGTTCATCGTAGTGTCTGATGTATCCAAAGCATTTGACTCTATCAACCATGATAAGCTATTAAGCATATTGCAAGATGTAATAACACAACCTGGTTATCTTTTGGAGGAGTCTTCTGAAATTGTCTGCAGAAAGAAAGCATTGTGGGTTCATCATAATCTAAATTTGGTTGGAGAACATATTCAATCCGGACCAAGAAGACTGGCTCCTTGTTTCTTCTCCAGCTCGTTACACGGTGTTCTTACAAACCAGGTATATCAGATGGACGAAAGTCACACCTGCAGTTTCTTTTAACCCCTTGAAAAAATTTGAGCTGATAAGTCAGATAAGTCACTGCTTTGTCTAATGCCATATCAGCTGTTAAGGATTTGCACATCTTCTTATATATCCTGCTCACTAGTTTGCTTTTCAGTGTTAGTCCATGCAATTGTTTTGCTGGTTTGTTGGTTGGCGTGCTGTTTTTTTGTGCCAAGAAATTTATACTCTATATAGGCGCTGACATAGGACAGAGGATTTGCTTTTGTGGCCATACATAGATATGGAAGTTGAAATCCACATTTACAAAGTATTCTTAGTCAATGCACATAGGCCATGATCAATTCAGCATGAGCGGTAATTTCCATTACTAACATGAACTTGCACTCGTACGTAGTTCATTTTCCTTGAAGTTGCATGAAACATTCATTTGTTGGAGATGTAATTTTGTATAACACTGCATAATAATTGAAACTTCTGAGTATAGCTTAAGTTCATGAGAGTAGCTTGAATGTAGTTTTCTTTTACTTTTCTGCATCTCGTGTGGAATTTGAGTGTGCAAAGCCCAATTTTATTCTGTGAGAAGGCTTATAGTTGTTCATCCATATTTATTGATGATACATCCAATTACACATACTTTGATTTCCAGTAGAAAGATGTCATTCATCTTTTCGGATGAAGGTGTATGTAAGATACTGTGGGTCCTTTATCGATATTTAACTTTCTTAACTGTTTCAAGAGTAGTCCACCCCTATCAAAAGTTGGACAGGCTGTGCAAAAGAAAGGAAATTTACACTGGTATTTTTATAACCGGTCCAAGTGGGCTGGTTCGATTGGGTGGACAAGAAGTGGTTAATTGGACCAGTTCAAACTATTAAAGTAACATTGGTCCGAAACCAAATTCAGTTGGTATTGACCTGATGAAATGGTCAAATTGGGGCAGATAAACTGAGTCATTCAACTTTGTTTTCCTTTAAAAAGGTATTAGATGCACTCCTGATGTAAGAAGCAGGGACCTCATATTTAATGCCATAGCCTTTGCCACTATGCATTGCGGACACCTACCTTTTAGTTGAACAAATATGTTGCGTGCCTATCGACAAAACCTGGAGCAATGGGCAATAACTAATATCTGGTTTACTGAGTGTTGATAGAACTGGGTCCGTCCAGCTTCTTCTGCCCAACTTTTAACCATTCAGCTGAGCTCTGTGTTCAGATGGTGAGTCTTGGACTGAATTCTAGCCTCTGATTTGTCAAATCACTCTTCGGTTCCAACTCGATCACAGATCCCCGAACTTGACCACAGACACCCTGTAAATTGTTGTGGTTTGTTTTAAAGTATTGGTCTTCTTCAAGCTGTCATCCTTGTGGATTTTACATCTCTTTCTGCTGGCTTTTATTTTGTTTTATTTTCTTCTTTTTACAATAAAATTATCTCCGGAGGTGCTAGTTTTGGTATTATATTAAGTTAGAGGTTGGTCAATTTCCCCTGATGAGTTTGTGAGTCCCTTCAATTCTTAAACCATGAGGGAACATTTGATATATCCCATTATAGGCCAATTACTTGTTGGTGATGCTCTGCATTGTCATGGCTTGGGAATATTTTCTTGATTATGCAGCAACTCTTTTTCGGGAAATATGTTGTTTGTGGATAATTTGTCTGATCGAGTGATAAACTACTGTCATTGTTAAAGTAGCCCACGTCGCTTGTCAAAGAGGTTTCTGTAGGTCTTCTATTTATGTAGTCTCGTTTCACCTGTCGTTTTAAATATTTAAATCAGACTTTCTAACATGATATTAGGGCCAGGTTCTGCCCCTGATTTATTTTGCCCACGAGGCCTCCCATATTTGTCAATTCCACTTGCTGTTCTCAGTTCAGCTTGAATATTAGAAGGGAGTGTTAAAGTATCTCACTTCGCTTGTTTAAGGGGTTCCAATCAACCTTATATTCATGTAGTCTCCCCCACCTATTAGTTTAAGTTTTTGGATTGAACTTTCTAACATTCACAATACGAACAAAACTAGTATGAGAGGAAGGAAGGAGCAGAGGGAAGGAACACTGTTTGGAAAATTTGACTGCCCTTATTTAACTGATTATCATGTGCCGGTCCAGTCCAGTTCAATTTGCCATCATAGACTTGATAACTGGTCTAAATTGGATGAACTGGCTAAAACAATAAACCGTTATTGTGTGGAAGTGGAACCTTTTTCTATGTTGCATTTTCTTTAGAAGATTTCAGAAAATGAGGGAAAAACTGGGAGAAAAGCAATAAGAACGAATAAAAGACTTCATGCTGATCATTTTATGGACGTCTTAATTGATATCTAAAATTAGTTTATGGTAGTGAAGGTTGACTAAGTCCATGTCTTTATGACCGTATTCCGAGTAATGATGCATGGCATTTTCCTCAGCTGGTAGACTTGGCACTTGCCCTAGAGCACTAGGAAGTCAATTCAGCCTCATTTCTGATGCTTGATCTTTTTCTGAACTATTAATTTGCTATACAACAGGTGACCTGCTTTTAATAAATTTTGGAGATTGGGAAAGGAAAGAATACCGTAGTAGAATTGGAAGTATTCCAACTATCTTTTTTTTTAATGTATTTTATGAAACTGCTTCCTATGTGTCCTGTAATCTGGTTCTCCTGAGGTCAGATCCTTGATTGAGCATAACTATTCCGCTTTGTGTCTGCTTCTCTTTCTGTTCCTGGAGGAAGTTATATGACTCTTGTTCTTCCTTTCGATGCATTAGGAAAGAAGCAGGTTTGTCAAACGAGAAGAGCTCTTTTTTAATCTAATTGAGCATGTCAAGCGCAATGTCCTACAATTTGACAAAAACTTCTATCTACAAGGTGTTGGTATCCCTCAAGGAAGTATTATATCCTCTCTTCTTTGCTCATTGTACTATGGCCATCTTGAGCAAAGTGTGGTTTTTCCATTCCTGGAAAAGGCTCATGAATTTGCCACTGATGGTTTTTCTACCAGACAAAGTTGTCAGGGGGTTTCTGGTTCTAATGCAGTAACTATGTTGGAGATGGATGATTTACCCAATCCTAGTTTTCTGCTTCTCAGATTTATTGATGACATTCTTTTTATATCGACCTCAAAAAGACAGGCTGCTAGTTTTTTCTTGAGACTCAAAAGAGGATTTCGGGATTATAATTGCTTTATGAATGAGGAGAAGTTCTCTTTGAATTTTGATGTTGGTCCCCGCTCCGAGTCAAGGATTCGATCTCACAGGGTTTACATTGATGAAAGTGGTAATTCATTTCTGCGATGGAGTGGCCTGCTCATAAACTGTACCAGTTTAGAGGTTCAGGCAGATTACACAAGGTTATATTTTCATTGATTCCTTTGGCTCGTTATTATTCTGGAATGTAGCTTCTATGTGAAGAGGTTTTGGTGCATAGATGTATCTTATGGCTGTATGGTATTCTTATGCTTTTGGGATGATTATTATGCGTGAATAAACTAAGGAGACTTAAAGTCACTGATAGTGAAACTTATAATTCTAGCAAACTTGTAAATCACGAAGGAAGCATCTGTTGGTTGTGATTATTCATCGCAGCTGCGTCATGTCCACATGTATGTCTAATGCTTCTTATTTCATATATATTGTGCAAGTGCAATATCTGGCTTAGTTGCATGAGATTTTGCATGAATGAGATTGTTCTGTTTTTTCATCACATAATGATATCAGGCTATTATGATTTTATTGCTTCAGTATACTACAATTATTTCGCCGATACTACATGTTAAAATAAGTTGCTCATGTGAAAGGAAAAACACATCAGGAATTTTCATGGAGCATTAGCTTTTCTTTGTAACTCCTCATTATCTAGTGGAGTAACTCCGTTCACTATTAGCAGGTATCGAAAAACCCATCTGCGTTCTGCTCTTACTGTCCGTTGGCAAGGAAAACCTGGTTCTCATTTGCAGACGAAGTTATGCGATTTTCTGAGGCCTAAATGCCATCCTGTATTTTTCGATTCGAATATTAACTCAGCAGCTGTTGTCAGATTAAATGTCTATCAGGTTTTTCTGCTCTGTGCTATGAAGTTCCATTGCTACGTTTGTGATTTATCATACATTTGCAAGATTAAAGCGAGTTCTTATGTGAAGATGATCGAGACGTCTTTCGGGTAATGGCATCCATTTCTTCCTAATAAGCTAGTTGTTTTACTTCCGTTGATTCTCTAAGTAAGTTCTAGTGTTTCATTGGAATCGATATTTATTATCTTCATCTTGTAATCGAGAATTAAATTTGCCAAGAAGTTTTTTCCTTATTTGGCATTTTCCTTTCGAGTTGCTCACATGTAAATTCTCAAAAAAGCAAGATGACATGTAAATTCAATTTATCATACTTCAAATGTTTGAATGGTATTTCTGTTCTGCTCTTGATTTATTGTATTATCAGGCACATGTTCTCTCTGATAAAGAAGAGGATGCGCAGAGTGCGTCTCGGTCCTTCTCTTCGCCCGGTTCTTCAGCTGGAGGAGGGAGAAGTCGAGTGGCTTGGCTTAGTCGCTTACATCCGAGCGCTGGAGAGAAAGCAGTCAAGGCATAAGGACTTGCTATCGTATCTGAAGTCCAAGTTTTCCAGACACGGGATTAATCGGAACGTATCGCCTCAACTGGTGTATGCAGTCGATGGATCACATTCATCCTCATTGTGGAAAATTGAGTATTAGGTTTTTCTAGGGTGAAAATAACCCCAAGCCCACTGTTGCACAATCCCTTTTCAAGTTGGTTTTCATGTGACTGTTCTCTCCCAAATGCCATTCTTTTTCTCCACTGTGATGATAGAACCGTACCAGATGCTTTTCACTCCACTTTGGTGAACCAAAAGTGGATGGGAAGTGAGCAATTGTAACGCCTTTTCAAATTCCAGGTGGCACCGAGTGATTGACTTGTGAGTATCACATCAACTTTGATTGCTGAGTGAATGAAACAGGAGAAATTATTAGAAGCATATCTTGCCTCCTACTCATTGATCGCTTACATATTTCTATTTGCACGTTTACATTAATTATCCTTTGTCCATCGGATTCGACGACTTGGACGGTACGGACGATGGTGATTGTCATGGAGAGCAGTGGGGTTGAGGTGGGCGGGGGCGGCATTTGAGGTAGTGGGGTAAGAGAGAGGCGGACGGGGGCGGCGATTGAGGTGGTGGGGTAAGAGAGAGGCGGATGGGGGTGGCGGCTGAGGTGGCGGGGTAAGAAAGATACAAGGGAAAGAGAGGAGAGTGGTGATTGTCGGTCGCTGACAGGTGAGCGCAGCTAA
>CM062250.1:5018983-5180304 GCA_031216285.1 Syzygium syzygioides | reverse complement strand
CCAGCGAGCCCGGTCGCAGCCGCGCCAGTCGCTGCCGTCCCCCGCGGCCGTCTTTTCCTTCTCCCTCGCACACGCGCGGCAAGGCGTCACTGCTGGCCTCCGCGCCCGGCGTGACCCAGCTGTGCCTGGCCAGCACCGCCGTCGTCCCCGCCGCTCCGACCTCCGGCCGCCGTCCTGACTGTCCTCTCCTCCTGCCTTGCTGCTGCTGCTGCTTGCCCTGTTTCTCTCCTTCACTGCCCCGACAGCGTCGCTGCCGTCGCTGCTTGAGCTCGCCGCCGCGCCTGGCGGGCCCCGCCGCTGCTCAGCCGTCCAACCTACTCCCCTCACTGGCCGGCAGCCCTTCCTTCCCCTCACTCTCCCTCTCCCGACCTTTCTCTCCCTCTCTCACGCCCTTACCGCCGTTCGCCGGAGAAGCCCCGCCGTCGCCGGAGTTGTTTCGCCGCCACCACAGTCTCGCCCGGCCTGCCTCGCTGTTCCCATCAGTGTTCATTTCCGGCGAGTACTGTTCATTTCTGGCGAGTATTGTTCATTTCCTACTAGTACTGTTCATTTCCGGCGAGTACTGTTCACCGGCGAGCACTGTTCACCCGAGCCCGTCACTATTCATCCGACCGGTTTTAAGCATAGGACACCCGGTGAGTTTGACTCTAAACCCTAATTAGGCTAGTTTGCATTTCTAGACGGGTTTAGGGGTTAATTAGGGTAAATTAGGGGTTAAATTGTGAAAGTGATTAGGTATTATGATTGTGGCCAATTTGGTGGATTAGTATGTTGAATTAATGGAGGATTAGCAGCCCGAGAGGCGCGATAAATGGGCTGGATAGTTTGGATTAAATCGGCCCGAGTTCGGGAATGTTCGGGTTTAATATGTGGACTATAATGCGCGCCGCATTTGATTTTGTGGTGGTTAATTAGAATGATATTTGAGGAGTATAATGGAGCAATTTGATGACACTTATTGGCCTAAAATTTGTGGTATAACGACCGGCCACAACTGGATTTGATTTGGGCAAGGCGCGATCGATTTGAGATTTAGCCGTGACATTTCTGGGAAGGATTGCACTGTGTAAATGACTGGCTAATTGAGCCTTAGTTGTGGTTAATTTGATGATGTCATGTAGCGTGTTTAGCATGCTTGTGAGTGGAATAGCATGGCGGGCCCTAATGCGTGAAATTCGTTGACTTGGTTGTGTGAATTTTTGTGCATGAATTGCGTGTTAAGTTGATGCCATGGTTGAATTGAAATTGATTGTCTGAGTGGGCATGTTGATTTATGAAATTGAATATGCGCGGTGCAAGTTGAGCTTGTTACATTGCGATTCGCGCATGTGAATGCCCAAGTGTGAATGAATAACCATGAATGTGCATCTCACGCATTGGCACGACATGTGCATATACGAGCGTGCCCGAATGACATGTGCGTTGTGATCACTTAAAATGCCTTGATGCGTTTTACGCGGGGTGCATATAATAATGAATTGTGTGATCACCTAGAGACCTACGGGTCGTGACCTTCGGGTCGATACCGTCCTCATGCACTTTGAAGCAGGACGATGCCCGATACGTCCGGAAGGCGACCATCCTCATGCACTTTGAAGCAGGCTCTGGTTCGCAAGGAGAACAGTGTTGCGCCTCATGCACTTTGAAGCAGGCTAGAGACACTGGGCCAGATCGGTTGGTGCGCCTCATGCACTTTGAAGCAGGCTAGACGAACCGGGCCGTGAAAAATTGATGACTCGAGTCGTAATAATAATAAATTGTGCCAGTGTGCCAGTGTGGGCCAGTGGGCCGGGAATTGCACGTGTCAAGTCATGACATTTGCATACATGAACATGCATTGACTGGCATGCGAGAATGTGAGAATCAGTGCATAAGCATGTGATTGGCATATATGTGATTATGAGTGCCACTTATGTACTGTGATTATTATATATGGATATGCCTAACCTGCAGGGTCAAGTAATTTCTAGATTCGGGCCGAAGGCCTGAGTCATATACTATTTAGACTGAGTGCTGTTTGTTTAGTACTTGTCAGGAGGTGCATGTTAGCCTAGTTTAGGTTTAGGGAATTACTCGCTGAGATTTATTCTCACGGTTGTTGAAAACTGACTTTTCAGATCCCCGACCTTGAGGACGGCAGGCATATCGATGCATTTTTGGGAAGAGCCCCCAGCTAGTTGTAGTGCTTGAACCCCGAGCCACTTACCCCTTTTTGTCAGTAGTGGCCTTGAACCGCTTTTGGATTTTTTTTGAAGTTTGGGCTGTATATGAATATTGTATATGATCTCCAGTACTAGTACAAGTGTTGATTTCCGTGGTTACCCTTGGTTATGTGTTCATATATGTACGGGTGGTTTTAATTACTTCCGCATGTGCTTTAAATTTCTGTGTTGGGGTTTTGGTCGGCGACGCGTCCTGGAACGTCGCATACAAATCGACATCTGCGAGGGATGTGGCGCACCGAGAAGTGCGGGGCGTGACACTTGGTCTCAGTCGCTTTTCTCCCTCTTTCATATATCCGAAATGCGCAAAATCCGCGCACGCACGTATTAATCTCGGTGAAACTTTTGTATCGGTAAGTACAAAATTGCTAGCTTCATGACTATTCGTCGTTGCATTGTAAATTTTTTTTAATATATGTTTATGTTTATTTTTTTTCCGTATTTGCATCACCGGTGTAATGACCGGTGACACCTCGCCGGCCTTCGGATGTGCAAAATGGCCACGTCGTTTTGCGACGGAACCGTTTTTCCGTCGCAAATTTACGACGGATACAATAATCCGTCGCAAATTTGCGACGGAGAGAAAACGGTTCCGTCGCAAATTTGCGACGGATACTCAAATCCGTCGTAAATTTGCGACGGAAATGCTCTCCATCGCAAATTTGTGACGGATAGCGGTTTCCATCGCAAAATTTGCGACGGAACCGTATTTCCGTCGCAAAATTTGCGACGGAACCGTATTTCCGTCGCAAATTTGCGAAGGAGAGGGTTTTCGTCGCAAATTTGCGATGGAATCGTATTTCCGTCGCAAATTTGCGACGGAACCGTATTTCCGTCACAAATTTTGCAACGGAGAACCGTTTCCGTCGCAAATTTTGCGACGGATACTCAAATCCGTCGCAAATTTGCGACGGAACCGTATTTCCGTCGCAAGTTTTGCGATGGAGAACCATTTCCGTCGCAAATTTTGCGACGGACAGCCGTTTTCGTCGCCAATTTGCGACGGATTCTAGTATCCGTCGTAAATTTACGATGGAATTTTTATTTATTCGTGACAAATTTGCGAGGGATGAATTCCGTTTCCATCGTACATTAAAAATTATTAAAAAATATTGATTCTTATGTGATTAGTCTTTTTTGGGTTTGTGCCTAATTGAAGGTCTCGCAATCCAAGTGGACTTTACAATTCTCATCAAATTCATCACTTTGTCCTATCAATATTTTAGTCAAATATTTAGTAAGTCTTTTTTACATTGTAATTTTTTCTTTTTTTGCAATTTCATATTAATTGTTGCGTGAATAACAAAAATTATAATTTTCAAAATTTTATAGTTTTAATTAAGAACAATAGATATGATATTTTGAATATTTTACCAGAATTTTATATTTTAATACAGACACAATGCAAAGAGAAAGGGCTTGGATGTATAATAAAAACTTACCTGGACGTCAAGGATTGACAGATGAGTTTCGTACTGGGTTGAAACTATTTTTAGAATTTGCTAGTAGTAAATATGAGTTTATGGATGGAAATAAGTTAAGGTGTCCGTGTAAAAAGTGCGGTAATGGTAAATTTCTTGTGTGTGATCAAGTTAGAGAACACCTTACTAGATTTGGGTTTACTTCGAACTATTATAATTGGACTTCCCATGGTGAACTATTTATATCTGACGAAGGATATGGAAGAAGTGACCAATTTTCAGTTAGGGAAGAATGTGGCTATTATGAGCAATTGAACCCATACGAGAGGATGGTGATTGATGCAGCTAGTTATAATTTTGTCCCAGAATCAAATCATGCAAGTACTAGTTTTACTCCTACACGTGAACAAGTGGGTACTAGTCATGCTTCACAATTGGAAGATATAGGAGTAATGGGTTTTGAGGAGAATGTATATAATGAAACTTTTCAATCTAATCAGTTCTGAGATGTATTGAAAGCAGCAGATGAACCTCTATGGGCAGGTTGTGAGGACCACACTAAGTTATTGGTGACAGCCCGACTATTAAATATCAAGGCAGAGCACAATGTGTCTGCAGATTGCTTCAACTCTTTTGTTGAAGTAATGCGTGAATCATTGCCTCGTGATAAAAACATGCCAAGTGATTTTTATGATATGAAAAAACTGGTGGATAACTTAGGTCTTCTGGTTATAAGAATTGATGTATGTAGTAGGGGTTGTATGACATATTGGAGAGATGATGTAAATACAGAATCTTGCAAATTCTGTAGCCAACCTAGGTACAAGATTAACAGGAGGCTGGGTCGTAATCAGAAGCGTAGATCATGCAAGCAAATGTTTTATCTGCCATTAATCCCTAGATTGCAAAGGCTTTATGCGTCTAAAGCCACTGCTGAACACATGACTTGGCATGCAAATCATAAAACAGAAGAGGGTCTAATGTGTCATTCTTCAGATGCGGAGGCATAACAATATTTTGATAGAACATACCCTGAGTTTGCAATGGAGCCTCGGAACATCAGGTTAGGTCTATGTGTCGATGGATTTGCTCCATTTGGGAAAACAGGAAAAAGTTATTCATGCTGGCCAGTTATCTTAACGCCGTACAATCTTCCACCTGGTATGTGCATGAAGACACTTTATATGTTTTTGACATTGATTGTGACAGGGCCGCAAAATCCGAAAAAGTTGATAGATATTTATATGCAACCATTGATTGAGGAGTTACAACGGCTATGGGTTGAAGGTGTCCCGACGTATGACGTTTCTATCGATCAAACATTTGTAATGAAGGCTGCCCTTCTTTGGACAATAAATGACTTTCCAGCTTACAGAATGTTATCTGGATAGAGTACAGCTGGGATCTTAGGATGTCCGATATGTTTGGAGAGATCAAAGTCATTTAGATTAAAACATGGAAAGAAGCCTTGCTATTTTGACTGTCACAGACAATTTTTGCCGGCAAGTCATCCTTTCAGAAGGAATAAGAAATAGTTCATCAAGAATAGAACTGAAAGAACGCGTCCACCATTGAGGTTGACCGGCGATCAAATTTGGGAGCGTGTGCAGGACTTTCCAACCGTTGTTGAGAACCCGCACGGCTCGACTTTTGTGTACGGAAGTTCGCATAAGTGGACAAAACGCAGTATATTTTGGGATCTACCATATTGGAAGGCGCATCTTATTCATCATAATCTTGACATCATGCACATAGAAAAGAATATTTTCGACAATGTCATAAATACTATGATGGATGTCGCCGGAAAAACAAAAGACAACTTGAACGCAAGAAAAGACATGAGAGATATTTGCGATCGGCCAATACTAGCTGTGGATGCAAGCAGTAGGGGACCAAAATCGAAAGTAGTTTATACATTGGATAAAGAGCAGAGGCGAGTTGTTTGTCAATGGTTGAAATCTGTGCGGTTTCCTGATGGATATGCTTCGAACCTTGGGAGATATGTTGATTTGAATGAATGCAAGTTGACAGGTTTGAAGAGTCATGATTGTCACATTCTGATGGAAAGACTAATTCCAATAGCTTTGAAGGAAGTTCTACCGAACTTTGTATGGAGCGCCATTACAGAATTAAGCAATTTCCTCCATGATATTTGCTCGACAGTGTTAAAAGCATCGCACATGGAACAACTAGAGAGAGATATTCCAATTATTCTTTGCAACTTAGAAAGGATATTTCCTCCAGCGTTTTTTGATTCGATGGAGCATCTGTTAGTTCACTTGCCTTATGAGGCCAAAGTTGCAGGTCCCGTCCAATTTTGATGGATATATCCATTTGAGAGGTAATATTTTTTTTTAAATACAGTTCAAATTAGTTTATCATATAATATGTTCCGATAAGCTTCTTTATATTTCAACTAGATTCTTATATCATTTGAAGAAATAAAGTAAAGAATAAGGCACGTGTTGAAGCTTCAATTTGTAATGCATATATTGTTGAAAAAGTGACAACATTTGCATCATACTATTTTGAGCCGCACGTTTAGTGCAAGAGTCGGAGAGCAGGCAGAAATGATGAGGGCCCCATTGATCCTAATTGCACGGCATTCTCTATTTTCAATTATCTGGGTCGACCAAGCGGTGCATGTCGGTTTCGTTACTTATCAGGCGAAGAATTTCATGCAGCCCATACTTATATTTTACTGAACTGCCCATAAGTCAAGCCATACTTCAAGTAAGTGTAAATTTGCAAATATATGTTTTGCGTGTCAAATATTTGCTAATAATGATACGGTTTTTAATATTTGGATTTTCCAAACTTCAATGTTTGGACTACAACTAAATGAGTTTGACCGTTTGTGCGATGAACAATTTGCAGCATGGTTCAAGACATATGTAAGTTGCCTATGAATCAAAACCAAGTTATTAAAATTATATACATCATTTAGTAAAATATATATCATTAACTTTGCATGTGTAACTTTAGGTTCACAGTAATTATGATGAATTTGAAGGGCAAGGATTGATATATTATCTGTCATGGGGTCCACAGTTAAAAGTTTGAAGTTGGCCAGCATATTTCATAAATGGATATAATTTTCATATTCAAGAATATGGAATGAGAAAATCCACAATGAATAGTGGTGTATTCGTTCGGTCATCCAATAGTGACAGTTGGAAAGATGATTTTTATGGCTTGTTGGATGAAATCATAGAGATAGAGTATCCTGGACCATTAATGATGCGTGTTGTGTTATTTAAGTGCACGTGGTTTGACCCCGTCAAAGGAATGAAGGTGCATACGAAGTTTAATTTGATTGAAATAAATCATAAGAAAAGGTATATGAAGTATGAACCATTTGTGTTGGCACAACAAGCAATTCAAGTATGTTATGCATCATATCTTAATTTGAAACGTGACAAAGTTGATTGGTGTGCTGTATGTAAAATCAAAGCATAGAGGAAAATCGAGGACACTAGAAGGATAGAGCCTACCAACAAGAGGAAGTGTGTAACACGGTTGAAATTGAGGAATATAACATACCAACTTTACGAGATCCGTGTGGAGAAATGATAGATGTGGATCCAACTGAAATTTGCGAATTAAATGTACAAGAATGTTATGAATCTGATTTTCAGACAGATGACGAAGACGAGGACGAGGACGAAGATGAAGACGAAGACGAAAACGAAGATGAAGACGAAGACGAAGACGAAGATGAAGATTAAAATTTTTGTTACAAAACACTACAGATGTGTAATTATTAATGCTACAAGTGCTATTTTGATTGTTATCATTATTGTTCTTGTTATTATTGTTATTGTGCTTTTTTATTATTGTTATTGTCTATTATTCTTGCTATTTTAATTTATCGTCCGAAATTTTGTCCCTAAATGCCGACAAGTCAAATATTATTAACGTGCCGTAACATTTCCGATATTCTAATTTCCATTGCAAAATTTGAGATACCAAAATTTTGGACTGAAAAAAAGACGTAGCAAATTTAGGACCCTAATTAATGAGACGCTAAATTTTTGACAGAAAAAAGACGTCACAAATTTACAATGATTATTTAGTATGTGCAAAATTGCGACGGACTCAAAACCTGTCCATCGCAAATTTTCAATGGAATATACTGGCTCATTGCAAATTTTGCTATGGATTTTCTACCGTTTGAAATTTGCGATAGACTCAGATCTGTCTGTTGCAAATTTTGCTAGGGAATATCTACTGGTAGAAATTTGCGACGGACTCAGACCTGTCCGTGGCAAATTTTACCAATTTTTATCCGTCACAAAACTTAAACCCGACCGTCGTAAATTTTGCGACCGACACGAACATGTCCGTTGCAAAATTTGCGACCGACATGAACATTTCCGTCGCAAATTAATTTGCGACGGACACGAACAAGTCCGTCGCAAAATTTGTGACGGACACGAACATGTCCGTCGCAAAATTTGCGATGGACACGACCCTGTCCGTCGCAAAATTTGCGACGGACACGACCATATTCGTCGCAAATTAATTAGCGACGGACATGTTCGTGTCCGTCGCAACTTGTCCGTTGCAAATTCGAGAGTGAAATTGAAATATTTGTGAAATTGAAATATTTGTGACGGAAGTACTTGTCCATCGCAAATTTGCGACGGAAGTACTTGTCCGTCGCAAATTTGCGACGGACACACTAGGTCTGTCACAAATTTGAGAGTGAATTTCAAACCGTGCGAAATTTGCGACAAACAAATTTAGTTCGTCGCAAATTTGACGAGGGAATTTTTCCCGCTCGAACTTTGCGACGGATTTTTAATTTCCGTCAGAATTTTTTTTTTATAGAAAATTTGCAACGGACGTAGAATGTCCGTCGCAAATTTGCGACGGACATTCAAGGTCCGTCACAAATTTGCGACGGACATGCTAGGTTCGTCGCAAATTTTTGTCGGTGAAATATTTGCGACGGACTAGCATGTCCGTCGCAAATTTGCGACGGACATTGGAGTGCCGTTGCAAATTTGCGATGGACCTACTGATCCGTCGCAAAATTTACGACGGATCTAGTACTTCCGTCGCAAATTTGCGACGGACTTACCAGGTCCGTCGCAAATTCTCGAGATTTGTACTCGACTTTCTTCTTCCTTCCTTTCTCGACTCCCCCTTCCCCGACTCAGATCTGCCGAAAAATTGCATAGATCCGTCGCCGTCGCAGCCGTCGCGGTCGCAGCCGTCGCCGCCCAGCCATTCCCCGTCGCCGCCGCTGCCGTCGCAGCTCCGCCGCCCAGCCCTACAAGGCCCCCCAGCCCGTCGTCGGTCTCGCTCGCGCCTGCCCCGCCCAGCCTCGCGCCCACCCTGCCCGTCTCTAGTCTCCCTCGCGCCGCCCCCCGTCCATCGTCGGTCTCCCTCGCGCCCGCCCTGCACCCCCCGCTTGTCGCCCGCCCGTCGCCGGTCGCGCCCTCGCCCTTGCCCCTGCCCCTCGCCCCGCCCCTGCCGTCTCCCGTCGCCCTCGTCGCCCTCGCCCCCGCCCCCGCCCCCGCCCCCGTCGTCTCCCCTCACCCCGCCCCCCGCCGTAGTCCTCGCCCCCGCTCCGCCCCGCCCTCGCCCCCGCCCCCGCCCTGCCTTTGTCGCCCTCGCCGCCGGCCAGCCGCCGCTGCGTCGACGCCCCCGCCCCGCCCCGCCGTCTCCCTTCGCCCCGCCCCTGCCGTCGCCCTCACTCCCACTCCGCCCCGCCCCCGCCTTCGCCCCCGCCCCCGCCCCCGCCTCACCCCCGTCGCCCTCACCGCCAGCTAGCCGCCACCGCCGCCGTTGTCACCACCGCCGGCCAGCCGTCGCCGCCGGCCAGCCGCCGCCGCTGTCACCATCGCCGCCGCCGCCCTCGCCGTCACCCACGCCCGTGCCGGGACCGCTACTATCCATTCCGCCTGTTTTTGTTGTCCTTGAACCAAATAAGTCAACTCTCTAATTCTAGTTAGTATAATTAGGTAATTAGTCGGATTTGGTTAGTGATTATTTAGGATTACTCTTCATTAGCTAAATTACGGGTCGATTTCACGATTACATGTGGCTTTGATCGATAGTCGACTAGTTAATTTATTTATTATGTGGATGATTAAGCGTTAAATGACGATAGGATGATTGATTAAGCGTTTTCATAGAAAATGCTTGAAAATTAAATAATTTTATAAAAAATCATGGAAAATTATGGAAAATTTAAAAAACGGTATATGCTGACAACAAATATGAAATTTGACCTTAAAAGTTTTTTAAAATTTTTAACAAACTTAAATTTCATAATATCACAAAATTGCATAAATTAATAGTGCCCACCCATTTTCAATGAAATTGAGTATTTTAACGTTCCGGGGAAAAAATTATTAAAAAATTTAAAATTTCCATAACCTGATAAAATGACTTAACATAAATGTGGTCACCCATTGTGAGGGAAATTTTTTTTTGTGAAGAAAAATTACAAAAACTTAAAATTTAAAAAATGCACAGAATTGCCTAGAAAACATGTGGCCATCAACTTGCAGTGAAATTTAAATTTCTTTATATGGAAAAAAAAATTAGAATTTAAAAATTTCAAAAAATTTCACGGAATGGCTTATAATACCTGTGGCCACCCACTTTTAGTTATATTTAATTTTTTTAACGTCGCCTAAAAATTGTTAAAATAAAGAAGGACTAAAATTTGGGAATCTTCCCTTACCAAAAAAAAAAAATTTGGGAATCTTCTTTACCCAAAAAAAAAATTTGGGAATCTTTACCTAATAGTTTAGACTACCTGTGGCCACCCAATTTTAGTATGGAATTTTATTTTTCACGGAAAAAATTTTATATTAAAATTAATAATTTAAAAATTCTTAAAATTTTAAAATTTGCAAAACTTTACAAAATGTCTTAGAATATCGGTGGCTATCAACTTTTAGTGAATTTTTTTTAGTTCCCAAAAAAAATTTAACAATAATAATAATAATTTATTTCTTACAAAACTTTACAGAATGACTTGGAATATTTGTGGCCACGCTCTTTCAGTGAAATTTAAATTTTTGTACGTGGTAAAAAAAAATTTAATGAAAATGCATGCGATTTATATAGTGATGTTTGATACATGTGGCCACCTATATCGTGCTCATACATTGATGTTTCATATGAAAATGAATGGGATTCATAGTATATTTGTTTGTAGGAAATTGCACGTTATAAGCACTCGACATTGGCTCATTTCAAGGAAACTTTTTCTCAGTCTTTCAATCAAAATGGTAAGCTTCATCATGAACATTATTATGTGTTCGTAATACGTGTCAATAGTTCTTCACATATTCGTATAACCTTCCTACTTATCAGTTTAAACGTGGAGGTCACATGTCTAGAAGACAAGGCTCTTCCTCGTCCTCGTCTCCATCCCTTTTCTCTACTCCTGTCCCGGCATCTAACTCTCAACCACAATATGGTCCGTCACAATATGGCCACGTTGGCCTTTCCTCCCACGCTCAACAATATGTTATGGGACTTCACCACATGCCAACTGAACGTTCTCCAGTTCAATCTCCTGTAGCTCCCCCTCCTTCCGTTTCACCCCAGTATTCGGCGGAACAATCGAATATTGACGGAAACAGAGATCAAGAAGATAATCGATTCTTCATATGCCTATTTGGAGATTCGTAAGTGCTTCATTTTTATTTTAGTATATGTCATATTTAGGGCTTTAGATATTGATGTTAACTGAATTATCCATGTTGCACAATATTCGTATGAATGCAGATTCACGGATGCTACGTCTGTTGTGAGGGAATTGAATAAAATAGTAAGAAACTTCTGGATGAGAGAGTATATTAATTACAGAAGTGTTCCACAAGAAGTGAAAGAAATGTGGTGGAATGAGTTCAAGGTAAGTTTTACATATTTTATTTTCTCACCAATTAAGTTTGGTGTAGTATATTGATGGTCAAGAATGATGTAAAGGGACCAGAACAGCTCTGTAGTTTTCGATACCTAAAGGACCAGATATTTTCCCCGACATGAACTTTACAAAATCTGTCTATATGTGTCTGGTGCATGGTTATGGATATGTGATCATCATAATAATTTCCAATTTGTGTTTTTATTCATTGCAGCGGAAGTTCACGTGGGACGAAGCGGAAGACAATGAAGTGAGAAGAATTTTCGATAAGAAAATAAGTGATTTTATGCGAAATGTTATGAATAGAGCGAAGAGCAAGCAAGCGAAGCCGTCTTTCTTTACAGCTGACAATTGGGTGGCAATTAACATATTTTGGGCATCTGAACAGAGTCGGCAACTCTATGAGCAGAATAAGAAGAATCGATCTTCTAGTTTTAGTGATGGGTCAGCCACATATGCTGGGGGCTCTATCAACATTGCGGAGCATCGCAAACGACTGGTAAGTCTGTTAAATGAGTTATAAGTTAATTTAATTCAATTACTCAAGTTTACATTTTGTAAGCACATGAATTGGGGACGGAACCGACATTTGCGGCTACATTTGAACGCACAATTCAAAAGAAAGACAAGACATGGACTGGCGATCGAGCAAAAGCTGTTAAGGTATGTAAGGTTATACTTTGGCTTATATGTAAACTATAATGCAAAACCGTGAATGCTTTCAATATTTATGGTATATATATATAGTGATTTTATTTTCATCTACATTGTTAATGTAGGAAAAATATGATGATCTTTTAATGAGCAGTGCTAGTGGTAGTGATGATTGTCCTGAGTCTCGGCCACCAGTTGATAATATGACATTATGGATGGATGCAACGGGTGGGGCGAAAAAAGGAAAAATATTTGGGCTGAGATCGTTGTCAAAGATGTACATGCGGAATAGTCCTGGAAGTTCATCATCCCCTGGGACTGGTCGAAGGAAGGCACGAACAGAGGAGCAATTGACCCATGAAGTGGATCGTCTGAATACTTTACTTGTTAAAAAGGATGAATAAATATATAACTTGGAAGAACAAATGAGAATGGTTATGTAACACCTTAACCTCCAACGCAATGACGGGTCTCCTGTACCTCCAGCCAATCCAATAGGTGATGACCAACACATTGATGCCGAGAATGTTGATGATGATGATGATGATGATGATAATGATAATGATTTTCTCCGGTCTCCCTAGGTAAAATTTTGAGTAAGCTTGCTTCATAATGCGGGTTTTTCATAATTTCACTCATATTCATATGTAAGAACATTTATGTTCGTCCTGAAACGTATTTTTGTTATTTTTACACCTAGTTCCACATCCATGCTTAAACACTATTTTTATATTTTGGACTGATTTATGTATCGACATTTCCTCAGGTCTTGACAAAGGTGACTACTTTTGGTGTCCTGCCATTGTACCAAAGCCGCTTTTTCTTCTGTATGGTTTTTTTGCGTCTTCTATGGTTGTCCCGTCTCTTAGTTCATGTTTTGAATGTATTGTAAGATTGGATAACAAATAGCATCATGTCAGACTCTATAACTTTCCTTCTGTTATTTATTTCAATTATATGTCATTGTGGCTAATTTGTCAGAATTTATGGTTCGTTTTTCTGTTTCAATTATATGTCATTGTCTCCTTTGATTGATATGGACAATAACTTATGGCCGAAATGATGTAAAAATAACGACGAATATTTTAAGCCGAATTTTGCTATTATTAAAGTTTGTCGCTAAGTTGCGATCAAATTCGTGACGAATTTTCCGACGAAATTCGCGACGAATTTTCTGATGATTTTGCGACGAATTTTGTAACGAAATTTGCGACGAATTTTACGATGAAATTTGCGACGATTTTGCGACGAATTTTGCGACGGATCGTGTCCGTCGCAAATTTGCGACGGAATTTTGCGACGGATTGTGTACGTCGTAAATTTGCGACGGAAGTTGCGACGGAATTTTGCGACGGATTGTGTCCGTTACAAATTTGCGACGGAAGTTGTGACGAATTTGCGACGGAATTTTGTGACAAATTTTGCGATGGATCGTGTCCGTCACAAATTTGCGACGGAATATTTGCGACGAATTTTGCGACGGATTGTATTCGTCGCAAATTTGCGACGAATTTTGTGACGAATTTTGCAACGAATTTTTTTCCGTCGCAAATTTGCGATGAATTTGTGAATTTTCCGTCGCAAAAATTTGCGACACTCGAGTAGCGACGGAATATTTTCCATCGCAAAATCCGTCGCAAATTCGATTTGCGACGGATTTTTCCGAAATTTCCGTCGCAAATTTCGTCGCAAAAAACAAGTTTTTTTGTAGTGTGATAGATCAGTGCTTCACTTCAACGAGGTTCTTAATTAACTTCAACAGCAAAAAAGTTTGCTATTTTGATAGCACTAATGGATTACGACAAGTTGATCCAGTATCTTCATATCTCTTTGTTTTGATTATGGAAAATTTTAGCAAAATTATCAATGCGAAAGTTGTAGCTTCTTCCTTCAAGTTCCTTTGGTGATGTAAAATGCAAAACATGTCATAAGGACATTGTAAGTGCCAAAAGTTTCGTATGGGGTCTATTTTAATGTCAAAAGTTTTCACTAACTCACTGTCATGTCGGAGAAAAACGATCACTTAAATGTCTTTTTTTTTTTTGATAACCCAGGGAACCCCCGCACGGCCGATAGCCGGGGAGTAAACCCTGGGGGCGACACGTGCTAGCCACCACACACGTGCCACCGGCTAAGTCACCCTGCGGTGCCGGGATTCGAACACTCAACCCTTTGCGAGAGGAAGAGTGCGCGCTCCAGCAGCGTCACCCAGGCGGGTGGTATCACTTAAATGTCCCTGACTATAAATTCCAATAAAAAAAATATTACTTGGCTTTTTTAATTAGATAATAATGCCTAGGTGACTGTTTCATAAAAAATAGGAAAGTCCACGGGAACGAGGTAAACTTTAATCACAAATGACGCTACTTTAAAGCAATTTAATCTTTCTCTCTCATTCGAGCTTTGTTTGACAATTTTAAAGTAAAGATGTCATGGTTTGAAGCAAATCATCAAGCGTTGGGGATCGGCGTCGGCGAAGAAGGATGGAGTGAGCGTGAGGAACATTGAACACTTGGATAAAAAAATTGGGGCGAAGAGAGGCACAGTTGGCAAGACTTGGAACAACGGACGACATCAATCAATAGTGGCGACAACTGTGGAGAGCCATGGAGAATGATCACCGATGATTGAACTTAAAAAATCCTAAAGAGAAGATTCCTTAGTGAGATCCATAGGTACTGTTGTGCTATGTTTTGGTTGCAATGAGCTCGAGGTGGCCAGTGATGGAGATTTGATGGCGGCTGACGGCGATTGGAGACGGTGGACGGTGGATTGAAGGTCGAGGGATGGGTGATGGTGGCTTTGGTTGGTTGTTTATTTGTAAAACAAACAAAATAATACTTTTTCCTTTGTCCCACATAAAAAAGTTTTGAGAAAATGAGCCACTTTATATGTGTGAGTGTCTTCTTCCTTATTAAAGTGAAGACAATGGAGTGTGGACTAGACTTCTCAATACCTACGTGCAGGTGTGTGATTTTGGCGCAATTATTAGGCACACTTAGCACTTGGCGCACTCGTGGATGATAATTAGCATTAATCCTTGTTTATTATTTTTACTTATTAAATTTAGAATGTATTATTATAAAATAACAAATTTATCCTATTGAAACATTGTGATTGTTCACAATAGAGTTGCGGTTGTTTTTTTATTAATTAATTTCGAAATTTATTATTTAGCCTAACGGTTATTAAACGTTGTTACAACCCTTGAAAAAATTATGTCTCTTCGGACATAACTACTTCACATTTGGAAGGTTATGCCTTTTTCGGATGTAACTCCTTCAACGTTGAAAGGTTGTGTTTGTTCAAAGAAATTTTTTCAGAATTTATAAAATTCAGATTAATAAAAATGATTAAAAAATATTATTCTTTTATTTTATTATTATTTTATTTCGAATTTTCATATATCCTTTTTCAACGTGACTTTTGATTTAGTATCAATTCACTATACATTTTTTTGATGAAGAGACGCCTTTATTCGAAAGGCTACAATTAGTGAATCAGTTTTTATATGGTTGAATATCAAGTCTCTTCATTTGGATTTGTAGACACTTTTTCATTCTGAAAAACTGCAGCCATTCTTTCTAATTATTTTCCTAGAGAAACCCTAGAGATATATCGAAATTACTATTCGGTATTCTCAAGCGACTCTTTATTGTATCCTGGAAGAATTTGCCGGTGATCATTAGCAATTTCGTGGGGCAAATAATTCCTTAAAGAAAGTGATATCACGCCTTAAAGTCTGACTTCGTTGTTCATCCCGTTTGAAGTTGAAGTTGAAGTTGAAGTTTCTTTTCTTCTATAATTTGAAGGAGCATATTTTTTTCAACAATTTTAAGGAATTATTCGTTCGACAATGGAGTCAAAGACAATCAAGGTCATGAACCAAGACATGGTGAAACTAGATCGGTTTGATGGGAACAACTTTGCTCGTTGGAGGGACAAGATGCTGTTCCTACTCACTGCATTGAAGATATCCTATATTTTGGATCCTAACCTGAAGCCTATAGAGAATCTGAAGCCTACTATTGAAGAAGGCCAGTCGAGTGTAGAAGTCATGGAAAGGGTTAACGAGGAAAAGAAGAAACGTGGGGAGGATGAATTGCTGTGTCGTAGACATATTCTGAACACACTGTCCGATTGACTTTACGACTTACTCACTAAAATGAAGTCGGCTAGAGAAATTTGGAACGCGCTTGAATTCAAATACAAAGCGGAGGAGCAAGGTATCAATAAATATTTGATTGCTAAGTACTTTGATTTTAAGTTTATTGATACTAAATCTTTGTTGGAGCAAGTCCATGAACTCCAAGTGCTAGTCAACAAAATTCATGCCCTCAAAATCGAAATTCCATAAGCCTTTCAAGTTAGAGCAATTATTGCAAAATTGCCTCCAAGTTGGAAAGACTATGGAAAAAGTCTTATGCATAAGTCAGAGGAAATATCTTTGGAGCAAATTCAGAAATATCTTCAAATTGAGAAAGAGTCATGTGTATGTGACAATTTTGTTTTGTTTGATACCAAGGTGAATGCTGTGGAGGGCAATGGATTTCAATCGAAAAACCACTCGAATTTCAAGGTAAAGAAATGGCCAAAATTTAAGAAAACACATAAGAAGAAGGGTTCTTGTTTTGTCCGTGGTAAACAGGAACACTATGCTAAGGAGTGCAAGCAATGCAAGATGATCATGTTCAAGGACAAGAACATTTCGACAGTGAAGACATATGCAAATTTGGTTCAAGAGAACTTTGTGGTCATGATTTCAACCAAGTTTTCAAATTTGAGAATTTCTGAAATCAATGATAAGGTGGCCGTGGTTTCTGAAATCAATTTTGCTTCTGTCCAATCTAGTTGGTGGTTGGACTCTAGGGCTATGGTCCATGTGTGCAATGACAAATATATGTTTAAGCAATTTGAAGAGATTGTCGACACAAATGTTTGAGAGGTCCTGATGGTGAACAATGCTCTTGCAAAGGTTGCTGGCAAAGGCACGATGGAACTTGACCTTACTTCTGGAAAGAAGATTACCCTTCTTAATGTGTTATATGTACCCGAAATTAGGAATAACCTAATTTCAATTGATTTACTTTGTAAGAGGGGGTTTCGGATTTTGTTTGAATCCGACAATGTTATCCTGTCGAAGAATGGGATGTTTGTGAGGAAGGGTTATGCCAATGACTACATGTATCAACTAAGTATCAATAATATTATCGTATCTTCTGCTTATACCGTTGAGTCTGCTTTTTTATGGCATGGTAGATTAGCACATATAAATTTTCGCTATTTAAAAAATATGAAAAGGTTAGATTTGATTAATTTCAATAGCGAATTAGACAAATGTGAAATATGTGCTAAGTCTAAACTCATAAATAAACCATTTCCTGGTGTTAATAGAAATTCAAATTTGTTGGATTTGGTGCATATCGATATATGCGAATTCAATGGCATGTTAACTTATGGTGGTAAAAGGTATTTCATTACCTTTGTGGATGATTGTAGTAGGTGTCTTTATGTTTATCTCATGAGGTCGAAGGGTGAAGCTTTTACCATATTTAAGAAATATAAGGCTGAAGTAGAAAATCAATTGGAAAAGAAAATTAAAGTTCTGCGTTTATACAGAGGTGAAGAATATTTCTTAAATGAATTTTGTCACGCCCCGCACCCTACGAGCGCGCGATCATCCCTCGATGGTCGAATATTGAATGCGACGTCCCAGATACGTCGCCGACCCAACCCAAAACATCAGAGATTAAGCACACGCGGAAACAAATAGGAACAACCCGGACAATTAATAATGACTAGGGGGATAGCGATAGAATGAAACAATAACTAGAATTTCTACATTTGACAAATACATACTACGTCCACGAAGGACAGTCCCCAAGCTAAGCCACAACAGCAAAACTACAATTCTCAAAAAAGGACAATAGCAGCAAACTTAACTCCTCTACCAAAAAGGGGAAACTCAAAATGCCGGGTACTTGACCCGTCCTCGATCTCCGAGATACCCTTGCAGCGTCTTCCATCTCTTATGGTCACAGATCTGAAATGGTTATATAATAACTGTGAGACAGAGTCTCAATAAGCAACAACCTAAACCTAACCTAGGCTAATGCGTACCCAGACCAGTCTAACATGCAAATCACCAGACGATACAATCAATTTTGCAAGACAAGCTTACCTCGCCTCGAACCACGTGCCAATCCTGCATATTAGTCCAAACATGATAATGCAAGTACAAATCACCGCCACATCATAATCACCAGCACACACACTTCCACTCGAAATCAGTCAATCCAAACAAGCACCCAACCCATCCAACCAATCATCGACACGCACCATCAGTCAGTTCGATCAACATCCACACGCTCAACCAGCCAATCCAGTCACGCGCTCAACCAACCATTTCAATCACACTTAACCAACCATTTTAATCACACTCAAATTACATGCGTATCCGAACGTCTTTCTCACAACTCGCACCACTGCGCCTCAAATTCAATCTCACAGGCTCACAAGCCTCACATTTCAATCGATTCTCATGGCCGCCGTCAACACGTCCCAAGCCATATCATTCAATTCATTTCCAGTGGCCGCCGTCAACACGTCCCAAGCCACGATATTCGAACAATTTCCAACGACCGACGTAAACACGTCCCGGTCCGATCACACCTTTAACGGGCCACCGTCAACACGTCTCAAGCCCGCATTCCAATTGTCCCACCGGCCATTCCTGCCTTCACACGGACCGCCGTCAACACGTCCCAAGTCCGTCTTTCCATTTGGCACTCCGGCTAGTCAAGCCTTCACACGGACCGCCGTCAACACGTCCCAAGTCCGTAGCCCTCCGATCGATCCGGGCTTACTCTCTCACAGGCAGGCACACGCCACATATTTCAATCAAATCCACGCCAAACAACTCACATTCACAACTCAGTCCAAATCACACTTCGCCACTCCAATTCACAGACCCGACATTCAAGTCGGTCACGCACAATTATTCACTCAAGCACTTTACTTTAATCAGTCTAATTTAACCCAATCAGAAGACCACATAATCTAATTTAATCCTAAAATAATTAAATTAAATACACACCTTAGCTGTTCTAGCCCAAAACTGGTCAATGAAATGCCCAAAATACTAAGCAGGGTCTAAGGAGTCGCTTACCAGAATTTGGCCCGGGAAAAGTCGGCTCGGGCCCAAAATGGCCCGGGTGAGAAGTTCCGACTGGGCGCGGGCACGGGCTACATGGGCGCGCTGACCGGCCAAAGTGGGCACAATGGCCGATCGGCGTGCCTAGTGTGCGGGCGCGGCGAACGCGCGGCGTGCCCGGGGCGCTTGGGCGCGCGGATGGGCCACGCGGTTGGGCAACGGGCGCTGGCGCGGGCACGGCGACGGGCACGGGCACGGGCGAGCTTGGCCGGCCGGTTGGCTGGCCGGCTGGCGGCGAGTGGCGGTGACGGCGACTGAACAAGGGTCGAGGAGAGGGTGGCCGGGCGGGTGAGGGGGAGAGAGAGGGAGAGAGGGGGAGGGCTGAGCTGAGGGGGGGCGAGGGGCTGAGGGGCGGCGGCGGCTGGCGGACAGGGCGGCGACGACGTGGCCAGGCGGTGGCGCGGGACCAGGCGAGGCGAGCCGGCGAGCGGCGACGGCGACGGGGCTGGCTCGGGCAGGGAGGACGCCGGGGGAAGGAGAGAGGCAAAGGGGGGCTGGCGGCTGCAGGAGGGGCGGTGGCTGACGGGCGGAGGCGGCTGGGACGACGGCGGGGCGGCGCCGGGCGCGGCAGCAGCGGCGACGAGCTCGCTGCTCGCATGCGGAGGACAGCGAGGGAGAGAGAGAGTAGTCAGGGTGGGGGGCCGGCGGCGACGGGGTAGAGGTGGCGGGGTAGCTGGTGACGGCGGCGCGGCGAGCTCGGGACGAGCAGGACAGTCGTGAAGCAGAAAACCAGAAGCCAAAGAAGAAGAAGAAGAAACGAAGGAGAAGAGGAAGAAGGGAGGAGAGAGGAGAGAGAAGAGAGAGACAGGTCCGGTCAGCAGGGGGAGGGGGCAGGTAGGCATGCAGAGGAGGGGACGTGCGCGCGCATGGGGAAGGGAAAAAGAAAAGAGAGAGAGAGAGAGAGAGAGAGAGAGAGAGAGAGAGAGAGAGAGAAGAAAGTCACGCGCGGGAGGGGGGAAATCGGCCGGGAGAGAGGAGAGAGAAAGAGAGAGATAGAGAGAAATTTCAAATTTTAAGCGCGAACCGAAGGACATGGTTTAAACCAAAAATCGACCTATCAGTCCCGATTAAATTCGGGAAAAAGGCCTAACGATCCCCGAAAAATCCCAACAATATTCTAGGGCATACGGCCAAAATAAAATAACTCAAACCACTCTACGAGGGAGGTCTACCAGTCCAAATCCGCACCCGGTCCAAAAATTCACTTTTCCACTATTTCTGACAATCTCGATGCTGGCCACAATAATATCGACAACGTCCAATTTATTTCGTCCCGAAACTCCCGGAAATCGACTGCCAAGTTCAGGGTATAAATAACGGCTAAATTCGATCGAGTGCGATTCTAGCAAAATTTCAAATTTTAAAAATAAGAACCCGAGAGTGATCAGTTCCCGGGCGAAATTCCATTATAAGTTCACTGACGAATTACTCGTTTTATAATTTCCAAAAATGGGCCAAAATCCGGACTGTCACAAATTTTCTTCATTTTGTGAAGAACATGGTATTATTCATCAAGTTTTCGCATCATACACTCTACAACAAAATGGTATGGCTGAAAGGAAAAATCGATTCCTTGGAGAAATGGTTAATTGTATGCTTTCGAATTCAAAGCTACCAATTAATCTTTGGGGAGAAGTATTGCTTACTGCATGTTGTATTCATAATAAAATACCATCTAAGAGAAATAACATGAGCCTTTATGAATTATGGAAAGGCAAACAATCGAATATGTCGTACATTAAAGTGTGAGGGTGCTTGACATATTACCTAGTACTAGACCCCAAGAGGACGAAACTTGGTCCTAAAGCTATCAAATGTGTTTTCATTGGATATGCTGAAAACAATAAAGCTTATAGACTTCTTGATTTGGAGTCCAATGTCATTGTGGAATCAAGAGATGTTGAATTCTTTGAGAATAAATGTCCTACAGGTTCTAAAATTATTGAAAATAATTCAAAACCTATAGAAACTCAAGTAGATTCTCATGAGAAAGAAAGAAATGATTCTAGAGACATGACTGAATTGAGGAGAAGCACTAAAGCAAGAAAAATCGAAGGATTTAGGTCCAAATTTTATTACTCATGTTTTCTTATTGAAGGAGACAGAGATAATAATGTGATAAATAAATATCCTTTAGTATTAAATTTAAAAAACGATCCCAAATGTTTTAGTGATGTTATGTCTTCTAGAGATGCTTCTTTTTGGACAGAAGTTATAAAGGAAAAAGAACACTACAAGTGCCATAACTTATGTACGGTGCTCACTTTGGTCCCATAAGTTTTTTTTATCACTTTAGTGCTAAAATTTTTTAAAAACGATCACTTAAGTGCTAAAATTTTTGAAAAATGATTGCTTAAGTGTCGATTCCAGTGTTGTACACAATTTGTTGCCAGAAATTCGATGTGGCATTTTTTTTAATTAATTTCTGAAGCTGAAGTGGCTCATCGGAGATTGGCAGTTAAGTGATTATTTTTCAAAAATTTAGCACTTAAGTGATCGTTTTTTAAAAAATTTTAGCACTTAAGTGATCGTTTTTCAAAAATTTTAGTACTAAAGTGATCCAAAAAAAATTTTGGCAATTAAGTGATCGTTTTTCTTCCGATTTGGCACGTAAGTGAGCCGGCGAAAATTTTTAGCACTAAGGTGAGCACCATACACAAGTTATGGCACTTATAGTGTCATTTTGCCAAGCTATAAATGATGAAATGGACTCAATTATGTCCAATAATACTTGGGTGTTAGTAGACTTATCAAAAGGATCTAAACCTATTGGGAATAAATGGGTTTTCAGGAGAAAATATCATTCCAATGGTTCTATCCAAGCTTAGGCTAGACTAGTAGCCAAGGGGTATAGACAAAAGGAAGAAATAGATTATTTTGATACGTATGCTCCTGTAGCACATATGACTTCTGTTCGAATTGTTTTTGCTCTAGCTTCTATTTATGATTTTTGTGTTTATCAAATGGATGTCAAGACTGTTTTCTTGAATGGAGATTTAAACGAGGAAATTTACATGGAACAACCAGAGGGTTTTGCTCTTCTTGGAAATGAAAGGAAAGTATGTAAATTAATTAAATCTCTTTGCTGGCTTAAGCGAGTACCTAAGCAGTGGCATGAGAAATTTGATTTGTTATATTGTCTAATGGTTTCATACATAATAGTGCTGATAAGTGTATATACTCGAAATTCACTAAAGACTATGGTGTCATAGTGTGCTTATATGTTGATGATATGCTTATTTTTGGAATAAATATGACTGGAATCATTGAGACTAAGAAGCATCTAACTTCCATGTTTAAAATGAAAGATTTGGGTGAAGTAGATACTATCTTAGGTATTAAAATTAAAAGGCATAGTTGGGGTTATTCTTTGAATCAATGTGATTACGTTAACAAAATATTAAATAAATTTAGTCATCTTGATTTCAAAGAAATGAGTACTCCCTCCGATAGCAGTATTAAATTGAATTATAATACTGGTAGAGCGGTAACGCAACTTGAATATGCGAGTGCTATAGAGTCTTTAATGTATGCGATGCATTGTACTAGACTTGATGCTGCTTATTCAGTGTGTAAGTTGAGTAGATATACCGGTAATCCAAATATAGAACATTGGAAGGCTATTATTAGAATTTTTGGTTATCTCAAGAGAACTAAAATTTGGGATCGTTTTATAATAATTATCTGACTGTACTAGAAGGATACACCGATGCTAGTTGGATTACAAGTGTAGGTGATCAACATTCCACTTATGGATGGATTTTCACTTTAGGTGGGTATGCTGTACCTTGGGCGAGCAAGAAATAGACATGCATAACTCACTCGACAATGGAATCTGAATATGTTGCTTTAGCAACAACTGGGAAAGAGGCTGAATGGATTAGGAATTTGTTGTTGGATATCAAATTATGGCCTTGTCCTAAGCATCCTATTTCTATCCATTGTGATAGTCAATCGAAATCACCACTAATGGTAACTTGACCTTATACTAGAACATCACTAATTGTAAGGTTTAATGGGTAAAACAAGTTACTAAAGTGATTGTTTGATACTGACATGAGCTTGGACATGAGAAGTCAGTATCGACTGTTACATTTATAGGTTGAATTAAATTCTTAACGAAGTATGGTTCAAATGTGTTATTAGTAATAGAAACACATGAAAGATACTTCACCTATATGAGCTTAGAAGTGGTGTTGCTTCTTATGAAAGTTGGGGTTGCTTTCTAGAGAGTTTATGAAATAGGTACAAGCACATGGCCATAATAGTGCTGAGTAATATAGAACTTCTCGCCTAAACAAGAGGTTAGTATATGTGTAGTATGTCCGATTCTATTATATAGAGTACAAGTTTAAAGCATAGCTACTTGTCACTTTTATAGAGTTTTGATGTGCTTGCACTGAATAAAGGTTTAACTCGAAAGAGACCTTTACGTATGTATATTAATCTCATGGAAATTATGGCTGTATTCTTTTTATAATCTTAGTTTTTTTTTTGGTAAGATTCTTTTTATAATCTTAGTTGGTATTTTGTTTTACAAACAAAGTGAGGGATTGTTGGTTGTTTGTTTGTAAAACAAACAAAATAGTGCTTTTTCTTTTGTCCTACAGAGGAAAGTTTTGAGAAGATGGGCCACTTTTTATGAGTGAGTGTTTTCTTTCTTGTCAAAGTGAAGAGAATGGGGTGTGGACTAGACTTCTCAATACCCGTGTGTGGGTGCACGATTATTAGGCGCACTTATTTTTTTTATTATTTATTACTAGACTTCCCTCAGCCTCGTTTATTATTTTTATTTATTAAATTTCGAATTTATTATTCTAAAATAATAATTTTATCCTATTGAAACAGTGTGACTGTTTGCAATGGAGTTGTGGTTATTTTTTTTATTAATTAATTTCGAAATTTATTATTTAGCCTAACGGTTACTAGGTGTTCTTACAACCTTTGGAAAAATTGTGTTCCTTCAAACATAACTACTTCACGTTTGGAAGGTTATGCCTTTTCAAACGTAACTCCTTCAATGTTGAAAGGTTGTGTTTGTTCAAAGATTATTTTTTAGAATTTATAAAATTCATATTAATTAAAATGATTAAAAAATATTATTCTTTTATTTTATTATTATTTTATTCCGAATTTTCATATATTCTTTTTCAACGTGACTTTTGATTTCGTACCAATTCACTATACATCTTTTCGATGAAGGGACACCTTTATTCGAAAGACTGCAATTAGTAAATCAGTTTTTATATGGTTGATATCAAGTCTCTTCATTGGGATTTTTAGACACTTTTTCATTCCAAAAAATTGCAGCCATTCTTTCTAATTGTTTTCCTAAAGAAACCCTGGAGATATATCGAAATTGCTATTCAGTATTCTCAATTGAGACTTTATTGTATCCTGAAGGAATTTGCCGGCAATCATTAGCAACTTCATGGAGCAAATAATTCCTTAAAGAAAGTGATATCATGCCTTAAAGTTTGACTTCATTGTTCATCCTGTTTGAAGTTAAAGTTGAAGTTTCTTTTCTTCTACAATTCGAAGGAGCATATTTTTTCCAACAGTTTCTGTCACGCCCCGCACTTCTCGGTGCGCCACATCCCTCACAGAGGTCGATTCGCGTGCGATGTCCCAGGACGCGTCGCCGACCCAAACCCAACACAGAGATTCAAAGCACATGCGGAAGTAATTAAAACCACCCGTACACAGATAATCGCATAACCGAGGGTAACCACTGAAATCAATACTTGCATTAAGACTGGAATCATTCACAATATCCAGATACAGCCCAAATACCAAAAATAAAAAATGATTCAAGGCCACTACGACTAGCTGGGGCTCTTCCCAAAAATGTGTCGATACACCTGCCGTCCTCAAGGTCGGGGATCTGAAAAGTCGGTTTTACAACAACCGTGAGAATAAATCTCAGCGAGTAATTCCCTAAACCTAAACTAGGCTAACATGCATCTCCTGACAAGTACTAAACAACACATAATACACACATAACTGACTCAGGCCCTCGGGCCTAAATCTAATCTCATTAGACCCTGCAGGTTAGGCGTCAAATCAACAAAAACAGCTACGCGGCAGAATTTAATCACATCACATACACGGGCATTTCTATGTCACAACGCATGTTATGCATATGCTAGTGCTCGCACTCATGCTCATGCCTCATCAATGCATTCCCGCACACTTGCACACTAGCACTCAGCCATTTCTCAATTTCTCCTCCGACCCGCGTTAAACGCATCAGGTCCGACCCGCGTAAAACGCATCAGGTCTATCACTTTGAGATCGATCTCTGGCCCGCGTAACACGCATCAGGCTCATGACACATTACCCGCGTAAAACGCATCAGGTTGGTCATCTTTCGGTAAACCGGGCATCGTCCCGCGTAACACGCCTCATGACGGGTTCACTACCCCGCGTAACACGCATCAGGGTTTATTGTGATCACACATTCACAAGTCTCAATTTTATCTGAACCCCGTGTTAAACGCATCAGGGCAATTTAGGTGATCACAATGCACATGTCACTCGGGCACACTTATAAATGCAAATGCCGTGCCAATGCTTGAGATATGCACCTATGGCCATAAAGTTCACACTTGGGCATTCACATGCGCGAATTACGATGTAACAAGTTCAACTTGCACCGCTCATATTCAATTCCACGAATTAACCTGCCCACTCAGACAAACAAATTCAATTCAACCATGGCATCAACTTAACACGCAATCCAAGGTCCGACAAGCCAGTCTATTCCTAGTCCCGCTAGATATGCGACTTGGCATCATCAAATTAATCACAATTAAGGCTCAATTAGCCCGTCAATTGCACAGTGCAAACCTTTCCAGAATTTTCACGGCTAAACCTCAAATTTATCGCGCCTTGCCCAAATCAAATCCAATCCAGTCCATTCGCGGCCAGTCACTAAACCACAAATTTTAGGCCGATAATTATTCTCAAATACTCCATTATAATCCTCAAGTATCATTCCAATTGGCCCCCACAAAATCAATTACGGCGCGCATTATAATCCTCATATTAAACCCGAACAATCCCGAATTCGGGCCGATTTAATCCAACTGTCCAGCCCATTAATCGCGCCTCTCGGGCCATTAATCCTCCATTAATTTATCAAACTAATCCACCAAATTAGCCACAATCAAACCCCTAATCACTTTCACAATTTAACCCCTAAATTACCCTAATTAACCCCTAAACCCGTCTAGAAATGTAAATTAGCCTAATTAGGGTTTAGGGTCAAACTCACCAGGTGTCCTACGCTTAAAACGGGCCGGATGAACAGTACTCGGTGAACAGTGCTCGCCGGAACAGTGACCGGCCGGAAATGAACAGTGACGGCCGGACTGTTCGGGAGCGGGAACGGCGGCGACGAGGCGGGCTCGGGGGCGGCAGCGACGCGGCGGCGAGGTTGGACAGTCGACCGGCGGGCAGCGGGGTGAGCGGACAAGTCGGCGACGGCGGCAGTGAGTTGACGGGCACCGGTGAAGGGCGGTTGGCTGGACTCGAGCGGGACCGAGAGAAAACGGAGGAAGAGAGAAGGGCGAACCGGCGGCTGTGGCGGAGGGCGACTGCTGGGGCGGCGGCGTGCGGCGACGGGGCGAGGCGGCTCGTGGCGGACAGAAGCCTAGGACAGGGGAGGCTTCGGGAAGGAGAAGAAGGAGGAGAAAGGGGAGGAGAGACCAGGGGGGCTCTGGCGGTGACGGTGGCGGCGCGGCGACGGCTGGCGGAGCGGCGCTGGGCGGAGGGTCCGGCAAGCAGTGGCTGGGGCAGCGGCGGTCAGACTGTGGCGAGCGAGCAGAAGCAGAGGCAGAACTAGAAGCAGGGGCGTTCCGGTGGAGACCAGCGAAGGAGGGAGGAGGGAGAGGGCAGCCGGGGCGGCGGCCGGCAGTCAGCGTGACGCGCGGTGGCTGGCAACGAGCGGGCAGCGTTGGGCGGAGCTGGACGGACGGCCGAGCAGGGATGAAGCAGAAGCAAAACCAGAAGCCAGAACCCGTCGGTGAAGAAGGAGAGAGGAAGAAGAAAGAGAAGAGAGAGGAGAGAGAGGGGGAGCAGGTAGGGGGAGAGGACGTGACCGAACAGGGGGGAAAGGGTGCACGGTCACGAGGAGAAGAGAGAGAGAGAGAGAGAGAGAGAGAGAGAGAGAGATTTTTTAAAAAATTTTAAGCTCAATCAAATATTAAACGCAAACCGGGGGTCCAAATTCAAAACCGAAAATTGCCTACTGATCCAGAGGGAGCCTCACAACTAAAAAGGGACAAAGGCCAAATTAATTAGACCAAAATTTAACGAGGGGGTCTACTAGTCCAAATTCGCACCTGGTCCGAAAACCTAAACTTTTCCATTAATCCTGACAATCTCGATACTGGCCACATTAATGTCGACACCGTCCAATTTATTTCGTCCCGAAACTCCCGGAAATCGACTGCCAAGTTCAGGGTATAAATAACGGCCAAATTCGATCGAGTGCGATTCTAGCAAAATTTCTAATTGTAAAAATAAGAACCGGAGAGTGATCAGTTCCCGGGCGAAATTCTATTATAAGCGCACTGAAGAATTACACCTTTTATAATTCCCAAAAATGGGCAAAAATCCGAACTGTTATAGTTTCTTTTATCTGCAGTTCAGTATGACATGCTCATTGGACAAGCTTCGTCCTTGATCCGAGGGAGACGAGATAGAGTTGCTGCAACATCTACTGTAAATGGACAATTTACACCAGCATACGACAATCTTTTAGCGAGGAATTTACAGGTACTCATGTCCACGGGTATTATTTCTCTGCTAATTTGTGGCTTTTGAGAATTAGAGTTGAAATTTGGGGAACTTGGAAAAATGATTGATTGTCCAATTTAAGTTTATATTTGGGGCAATGTCGCTAATCGGTATATATACTGACTGGGCACGTTGGCGACCCACATCAATCGGGGAAATTATCAAAATATTTCCACACCCAAATCGGAGTTAGCACTTAAGTAATTATTTTTAAAAAAGTGGCTCTTAAATGATCCGTCGAAAATTTTTGGTACCAAAGTGAGCACTACACAAAACTTTGGCATTTCTAGTGTCCTTATGCTGCAAAAAAATTATTCACTCATGCTTCATAGATGATTTGTTTCTCTTTGGTCACGAGGATGTAGATTCTGTCATTTGCCTTGTTAATGGACGAATGAATTTGCAGCTCTCATAGGATTGTAGTTTAACCTAGAAAAGTCTCAAATCTTTTTCTCTAGGTAGACTGCATGCTTTGGAACCTCATCAATTATCCATCCTCTTCCCTATGGAGTAATTGGGTTCACAATACTAAATGCATAGGCACTCTTATTATGCAACTCGATATCAAGGCTAGTATGTCTCGGAGTTGGCAATGTCTTCTAAAGTTGAGACATGCTCTAAGTTTGGTCATATCTAGCTCTAGATACTGTTGTAAAGAGATTTATGACTAACTCAAACAAGTGAGAATGGTTGTGGAGTGACATTACCTAATTTGGACCAGAGGTATCAGCAAAGCATATTTTATCACCTGGTTTCTTTGCAGAAACAGGCTTCCGATAGCAAAGATCATACCATGATGGGTGGCTTTTGACAATATCTAGTGTAATTTTTATAGGACCCATATAGAAGACATAACACATTTGTTCTTCCAGCGCAATTGGACTGAAAGTATATGGCATAGTATCCTAGCACAACCTGGGATTTGGTGTTCTGTAGGAGGATGGAACAATAATCTTCAATAGACGATAAGGGCTACTAAGGGCAAAGACTTGAGGGTGAGGCTCCTCAAGGTATCATTCTGAGCGACTACATATTGCATTCGGATGGAGTAGAACCACAAATGTTTTCAAAACAAGTCAAATGATATTTATCGGTTAAGGTGCGTAAAATTGTTAGAGGTAGAGCTTCACTCTACAACATTTTAGACCTTCCCAGGTTAATCTTGCATTGGCTACTATGTGAAAACTTCCTATCTCCATCTTCTCACATTATTAGTTTTATCTGTAATGTTAGGGGATGTCCCTATGCTTATGTACTTCATTTGATAAATGATATTTCCATTTTACACAAAAAAACCACATCCGTCGATGAATATTTCACATCATTTAGAGAAAAAACAATAAGAAAGAGAAGTTCACTAACTCGTCATTGTGAACTGAAGACAAGTTCGGCAATCTATCCATATTATTTTTCTAGTGTAGATAAATAATGAAGTTGGCTATTGTAATCTCCTCAAAAAACTTCCTAAGGTGACCACATCACATCCTTGACTCACTCACTCAAGGTATTGGCTACTTTTACCTGTACCTATTACCAAGCCGGATGATTTTATCCTTTAGTATAATTACACGTAGCTAGGTAAGCACTTTATCATGAGAACATCCACTTAAAGAATAAGTTCAAGAATGAGTTCAAGTGGTAAACTTACCATAACAAACTTAAAGGATCCCTATCTATTTTGTCCTTGTGGAAGGACATACTTAGTAAGCTATAAAGCAACCCAACAGATATTGCGTTAAATTGAGGGCAAAATTCAGTGTTTAAATATGAAATGCAAGCAAACAGGTATCAACGTCTATGTTTTCACAAACCAAATGCATATCCCCTAATTTAAGAAACTATTCGAAGTCTCAAAGAAAAAGATAATCTGATAGTTTGCCCATTGGCCAAAAGAGAGATCATAGATAAGGGCTTAAAACAAGGTTTCAAACTTGTCTGAGTTCAAAAGTTTTGCTAAGGAATAGCCATCCCATTCCCAATTGCTGTTTTCTGGATTTCCTTCAATGCTCAGCAAGTTGTCCGGTGCCATATTTCACTGCTCCTGCTGAGCATCACAAAAGAAAATAGTCAGTAAAAAGAAAATTTGAACAAAATCATGCAGAAGTAAATACTTTCATACCTCAGAAGTAGGTTTATTCAATAAAAACAAGTCTTCTTGCTTTTCTGGTGAAGGATTCCCATGATAAAGAGCAGCATGATGACCCTCATTGTTTCCATCAACAGATGAGGAATATATATTTCTATGAGTTAAATGAAGCAAAAAAAAAAAAATCAATATCGATATCGATATAATTAGTTACGGAAATCAGATACCAATATATAGTGAATTGTTTCTTCATACCTCTTAGGATCCACCAGAGCATTGCAATCCAAATTATCATTAGCACTAAAATTGCGACCATTTTGGCGGAACAAGTCGTCGACATTTGGAGGCACATGAAATGTTGGTATTCCAAATGTTTGCTCAATTGAGTTATTCTGACTCAATGTTAGATGTTCATTGTAAGCGAAAAGGAAAAGAGTTCATGTTTGGGAAACATATACTTACAGTTAAATAAAAATATGCTCGGGTAAATAAAAACAATATCATACAGTAAATGATTTTCATACCCCAGAAGTAGGTTTATTCAATAAATACAAGTCTTCTTTCTTTTCTGGTGATGGATTCCCATGATAAAGAGCAGCATGATGACCATCATTGTTTCCATCAACAAATGAGGGATATAGATTTCTATGAGTGAAATGAAGCAAACAAAACAAATCAACATAAAAAAATCAGTCATGGAAGTGAACATCCAAAATATAACGAATTATTTCTTCTAGAATACAAAGAGTGCTATTGTGAATCATGATGTGGTGAGAGAGCATACCTCTCAGGATTTGCCAGAGCATTGCAGTCCAAATTATCATTAGCACTGAAATTACGACCATTTTTCCAGAACAAGTTTTCGACATTTGCAAGAACATGAGATGTTGGTATTCCAAATGTTTGCTCAATTGAGTTTTCCTGACTCAAGATGTTAGTTATACATCGTAAGGGCAAAGGAAAAGAGTTTACGATTGGGGAGCATACCCTTACAGTTAAATAAAATCATGCTCAGGTAGATAGAAACAATATCATACAGGTAAATAATTATCATATATACCTCAGAAGTAGGGTTATTCAACAGATGCAAGTCTTCTAGCTTTTCCAGTGATGGATTCCCATGATAAAGAGCAGCATGATAATCATCATTGTTTCCATTAACAAATGACGTATAGCTATGATTGAGATGAAAAAAAAAATCAAAAAAATCAAAATCAAAATAATTAGTCATGGAAACGAGCATCCAACATATAGAGAATTAGTTCTTCAGGAATATAAAGAGTGTTGTTATGAATCATGATGTGGTAAGAGAACATACCTCTCAGTATGCAGAAGAGCATTGCAGCCCAGATTATCGGTAGCACTGGAATGAGGACCATCTTGCCGAAACAAGTTGTCAACATTTGCGGGAAGATGAGATGTTGTTATTCCCAATGTTTGATCAATTGAGTTGTTCTGAATCCAAATATTAGTTACATATTATAGGCGCAAAGGAAAAGAGTTTATAATTCAGAAACATACTCTTAAAACAGACTCACATGATGTCTTAACGGAAAATATTATATTGCTATCATTTTTTATTGAAACCTAAGTCGTTTCATAACGTCTGCTGCTCTTTACTTTTGCTGGTAGAATTGTGAGGTTCATGTAGATAAGAGACTCTCTTTTTGTTTCTTTAAGCTACGTTTTGTGATGATGAAATTTTCCCTAACAGTTGAGAAGAATGTCCAAGAAGTCCTAAACCTATTGTACGGTGGCCAATTTAGTACTAAACTTTTTAATTTGACTAATTCATTTGAAGACAAAAGGATATTAATCTCTTTTTGTTTCTTTAAGCTGTGTCAATTCAAGAATCATCTTTTCCTTAGCGAAATTCCTCTCGGTTTCTGTTCTCTTCTATCCAAAAGTATTGAATTTTTTTTGTCTCTTTGTCTGGATTGATCGTGGTCCATAATGTACGGGGAGTGCAAGGCCGATCCTCCCGAAAATCCCTAGGTGCCGAGTCCAACTTGCGATTCTTCTAGCCAAAATGGCGCTTCAGATGATGATTTATGCATCGATGCATATGGGGAAAAACTAGAGTATCCTTGCTTTCACCAACCTTGAACCAGTCCTCTGTTGAGGACCTTTATTTATATAAAAACGAGTTCAATTTGCTCCCGGAGTGGTGGGGGAGCTGAGAAGGCTGAAGATGATGAAGTTCTTCCCCAATGAGTTAAAAAAAGAAAAGAGAAGGAAGAAAAAGAAAAAAAATTCAAAAAAAGTTGCAAAAATCATCTATGTTAGCACTGGCCGTGACAAGTACGACAGTCGGCATCTATGTTAGCATTTTCCCCCATAGTTGGTCGGATGGAATAAATTGGAAAATCGTCAAAATGTTTAGCACCAAATTGGCCGAATTGAAAAGTTTATGACTGAATTAGTTAATGTATAATAGGTTTATGACTTTTTGGATAATTATCCCCTTACAGTTAGTTTCTTTCCTAGATCCTTAGTGTATATACAAAGTACAGTCGGAGATGAAACTGGTTGATCCATCAGTACATTTGCAAACAATAACGATATGATTTGAGCCATCAGGTTGGACGGAGCTCAGAAATTGTAGCCACTTGGTCGAGGATATCTCTTATTAGACAAGATAGGCCCGAAAACGATATCTAGCCTGGCCAAAAAATGCGGCCGGGTGGGCTTAGTCAGGTGATCAGGTCTATGTATGCCGACATAATATTTGACTTAATAATTGGGATGTATTCAGATAGCTTTCTACAACTAGACCAGATCTCCAATGCAAATTGAATGGTCTACTTGAGAAAATAACATAGCACCTGTAATATAACATGATTTTCCTTTCACTTACCGAAATGGAATTGTAAGTCTGGCCGGTTATACCAAAGGGCATGAGTGCATCTCTCGGCATGCCCTGAAGCTGGTCGTTGAATGGTGGAGCGTCATTATGTGGACCTTGTTCATGGCCTTGAAGGATCAGAGCACCAACAGATGATTCTTGAACAGATGGGAAGCTCAAAAAGGACAGATCCGTGGGTTTGTTGATGATGCTCTCGTTAGCAAATGATGTACTTGCGTTTACTTGTCCTTGCAAATCTTGGGGAGCACCACCATCTTGTGGTTGGGGCCCCCCACAAAAACTATCGTGTCTGCATTTCAATGACGTCTATAAGTCTAACTAAATCTATTCTATTAAGTCTACAACAATGACACGAATAATGCTAGGTATACTAAGACTATATTGTAACTGACATTGGCAGAATTAACCTGGATGAGTTAATCCATGCATCATGTTGCCCTAAATTGTGGTCACTAGTTTGGTGATTCATCCCTGAGTATAACTTCTCATAGTCATTTCCGCGGGGATTTGACTGCTGATGGTTTTTCATTTCCATCTGAATCGAGATGTGAGAAACAACGTTCATAAATGTTTGTACTATATTAGTTAACCGATGTTCGATGTTTTTTATGTTGGTCATGCTAATATGAGTAGCTTTGGATGGAGGACTTGCCTGAAATCTTGGCGTTTCAGAAAACGAAGATGGAAAATTATTGAGCAACATTCTCTGATACATTTTAAGAAAGAATAGTGAGAACCAAGCAACCTTGTTAAAGAAAAACAAAAGGATTTGAAAATTTATTGTAATGTACAGACTTTTCTATTTATCATTTGTTGCAAGCTTGTCTTCAGATGGTTCTCACACCATTCTAATTCAGCAAGTGAAGGATCTTGTGTTGGATCTGGCACATAGTTCCTTCACATATGATCAAGTTTACCATTAGAAATAATAGTCACATTAAATTTAAGAAAAATCAAAGCAAAGATAACAAAAATCATTATATATCAAGTTCTATTACCTCAATTCCGCCTCCAATATTTCTAGTTCAATTTTTGACTTCTTAACTTGTAACTCCATGTGCTATGAGAAAAACCGAACTTTTCAGTTATAATTTATACATTGAGGTGCTTCTATCAAATTAGAATTGAAATTGATCAAAGACATGATATGAAGCGAATGAAAACTTACTTTTATCCTTGAAGTAGTGAGGTTCCATATGAACATAGGCAGCGTAAGTTGACATGAAAGAACAATGTAATTAAGGAATAAATATTCTACAGAAATTAAAATTTAAAAGATGTAATATAAGAAGGGAGAGAGAGACTTATTATTTAGGTAATGCAACTTGTTTTCATCACCCTTGATATGGCTAAGATGCCCCAGCTGCTTCACCTTCTCCTACATCACTCATTTATGACTTATCTTTAAATCATTTTGGTATTGAGTTAAACCAAAAGCACCCACCGGCCACTTATGAAAGTAAAAAATCAAATTTTACTGTTAATCGAGAGAAACGTACCTCAACATCGTTTATGTTGCTGTTGGATCTGATGTTGCAGATCGCATGCATCAAGAACAAAAGTAAGATACACGATTGAAAAGGAGCTTCTATCTAATTAAAATGGAGAAAAAAATGATATTAAGCAAACAAGAGCATCATACTCATGTTTTTCCTCTGGAGGCAAAGTAAGATATTGCTGAAGCACATCTTCAATCCTAAAACCCATACGATGAAAAAAAAAAGATCAGATTTAAAAAATCAAGAATGAACGAATTGCAAATTAGGTGAACTAATCTGCATCCTGTTTTTAAAATTTAAATCAAATAGAACCTGTTTCGGCTGCAAAACTTGCTGAGGCGACCAGACTGTGAGAAGGCGACAAACGCAGCATTTATGTCGCAACAGATCGCAGTCTCATTGATCTTTTTTATGAGACTACTTCGACGCTTCGAGAATGTCACTTGACGCTTCGTTGCATTCTCGATCTTTTTGATATCCATGGTCGAAGAGTAAAGTTATGAACAACTGATAAAGAAAGAGACAGAAGCTGGCTTTGACTTGTGAGGATTTCATGCAAAGTTTGTTTGAAAACCAAGGATTATTTATAAGGAGTGGTGGTGTTAAGCATTTAATTGCATTGATGAAATCATGGACACTTAGACGCCATGACAGAGGGGTATTTATTGTGCATGACAAGATTGTCAATTATGGACTTTTGAATCACTTCTGTATGTAGTTGAATGGTGATAAAAGACATCCACCTTTCCAAGTATGCAGATTACAATTGTTCATGAACCTTTCCATAGTTGTAACATTAGTACTCTGAGTATTCATCCATGTAGAATCCTATCTGTCAAGTCAAATGTTAAAGGGTTAATACCACAAAAAACTTCAAACTGATACACTTATGATAAATTTACTCAAAATTAATTTTTGACCATAAAAAATCTAAAACTGATACACTTGTGATAAATTTACCCTCTGTTAGTTTTGTTAAATTTTACTGTTACATTGTTAAAATGGATGACATGTGGCAGTTGAAGGTTGTACTAGTTTAGGGTTTTACCCCTCAGTTTGTCACAGATTTATCAGTTTGTGGTTTCTTGTAATATTAATCCAATTTAACGAAAGGTAAATCTATCACAAGTGTACCAGTCTAGGGTTTTTGATGGTAAAAAAATTAGTTTGGGTAAATTTATCGTATTTGTGCCAGTTTGGTATTTTTCGTGGTATTAACCCAACGTTAAAACTCCAAAAACTGAGAAACTTCTATTTTTTAACTTTTGACTTTTTCTAAATTTTGCGAAATCCATACTTTGACTTTTATTTCGTTTGAGATACTAAAAATCTTTCAAAATAGTCTAACATTGACAATATATTGAATTGCATGCAAATTTTTTTTTGATAATTTTCTGAACCTCAAATAGTATTTTTATTTTTGCCTTTAGAGGGAAAGCCATAAATAGAAATTACAAGTAGTCGATAAGTTCAGGCAAACAGGTCATTTCACAAAAAATGCAGTCAGACAAAGAACAAAAAGATATGTGTACTAACTTGTTATTATGACGTGACTATAAATTCCAACTCAATTCTGATTATCTCTCTAGATGAGATAATAAATACATAACAAACAATGAAGTTGACTATTGAAACCTCCTTACAAGACTTTGCACGGTGACCGTGCGACTTACCAGACTAACTCATTTCAAGGTATTATCCCCTCTGACTCATATCTGTAATTGAGCATGATGATTTTATCATAAAGCATAATTAAAATTTAGCCAGATAAGCACTTTCCCTCATGAGGTTATTCATTTTGTTAGTGGTCTGGCTAGAGCCCTCTTCATATTATAGTTCAATGTTATTACAAGCCATTACACTCAAATATGCCTATTGCGAGGTGATTCTATCACATGCCATCAATACTCACTCCTTGTTCGATATATGTTACTCCTGACTCCTTTGCCACCATAGAAGCCTGACAAGAGATAACTTATCAAAGACATGATTGATCGATAGAAGGTAGCTTTGACTTGTGGTGATTTTATGCATGTTTGTGTTAAAACCAAAGAGTATTTATAAGGAGTAAAAGTCAAGCATTTAGTGGCATTCATGGACTCATGGCCAGTTAGTGGCCATGAACGAGGATATTCAATGTGCATGACGGTATTGTTATTTATGAAATTTCGAATCATTTAATTGAATTAAATGGAGGTAACGACTTCCATCATGCATAAGTAAGAGGGGTAAATATTTTACAAAGAGTGACCATAGGTATGCATAATACTAATGTTTATGAACCCTTTCCATAGGCATAACATTAGTACTCGAAAGTATTCATAGAATACGATGTATCATTAATGTTATCTGTCAAGTCAAATGGTCAAACTCCTTTTTGAAATAACTTCTACTTTTGAACTTTTGACATGGGACATTCTGAATTTCGGCCTATTTTTGGGATTTATAAAACGGGTAATTCGTCAGTGCGCTTATAATAAAATCTCGCCCGGAACCGATCACTTTTGGTATTTTTAAATTAGAGAGTTCGTTAGAATTGCACTCGATAGAATTTGGCCGTTATTTAGAGCCCAAACTTTGGTGTCGAATTTCTCGGAATTCCAGGATGAATTTAATTGGACGGTGTCAATATTATTGTGGCTAGCCTCGATATTACCTTGGATATGTGAAAAGTGAAATTTTGATCGAGTGCAAATTTAGACTAGTAGACCTCTCTCTGGGTTTATTTTATTTGGTTTCCGTTGGTTTTTCCTTAATTTATAATTAGAATTTTGGTGAGCCGTTAGATCGTTTTCGGGTTCAAATGTGGACCGTTGGATCGCGATCATTACATCTCTCTCTCTCCTCTGCGCGCCTCACTTGCCGCACACGCCCCCCCTACGCACACGTTTTCCCCCCCTTTGGCATGTGTCCCATCCGCCCATACCCCCCATGTAGATCGTACCTCCCCCTTCTCTCTCTTCTTCTTTTTTTCTTTCTTTCCTTCTTCTTCTTCTTGCTTCTTCTTCTCTTATGCTTCCCCCACGTGCGTTCGCTTCCCCTCTGAAACTCACCGCCTGGACCTCTCATTGCCGCACGCCATCTGCCCTGCACCGCCGCTTGTCCGGTCACCCTTCATCGTCGCTGCTGCCGTCTGTCCAGCCTCTCCTCCCCTCCCTTGTCCGCGCATGTAGTAGGCTCGCCGCCGCGCCTATCACAGCCCAGCGTTGGCCAGCCACCCAGCCGGCCCTTCCTGCTCCGCTCCGCTGCTTGCGACGTCACCATGCCACCCCTGATTGTCATCAACCCCACCGTTCCCCCTGTCAACCTTACTTCCCGTGTTTCTCTTTCCTCGAGCTACTCCCCCCCTGTCTGGCTTTGCCTCGTCCAGCCTCCGTGCGCCGTCGTTCCAGCCGCCACCACTGCTTCATCCGCCACCAAGATAAGGTGAACGGTTGGATGGACCTTAGTGATGGTGAATAAGTCTAGAATTGTGATGTTCGTTGAAGTTTGGAAGGACCACACTTGTGAAGGTGAATAACTTGGTAGAATCATGATTGCCAATATTTTTGGAAGGACTAGTAGATAGAAGAGCGAATCACCATCGGATAACATAATGCTGGCTAGAGCATTGATGATTGTATTGATGATCCAATGGGTTTAGTGGAGATGAGGAATTAGCAATGATGCTGTCGTTGGTAGTCCTTGTTTGTTGAAGAAACCAAAAGAATCATTGGATGATTGATAGGAAGTTATTCCACACGGTTTCGTCAGTGGATTGTCACGCCCCGCACTCTACGGGCGCGCAATCATCCCTCGATGGTCGAACATTGAATGCGACGTCCCAGATACGTCGCCGACCCAACCCAAACATCAGAGATTTAACACGCGCGGAAATAAATAAAAACAACCCAGACAAATAAAAACAAGACTAAGGAATAGACAACGAAATATAATAAACGCCAAATAATTTAAATCCTTCAATATTACAAAAAGGCCACCCGGCTTCCAAAAATCAACAACAGTTTTCAAAAAGGGGCGGTGGGTGGCAAGCCTATCTCCTCTAGAAAAAGGCACTCCGGCGGTCTCTCCGAGTCCATCACGGTCGCGGATCTGAAAGTGGTTATATAATAACCGTGAGACAGAGTCTCAATAAGCAACAACCTAAACCTAACCTAGGTTAATGCGTACCCAGACCAGTCTAACATGCCAACTACCAAACAATACAATCACTTTCACATAAAAGGCTTACCTCGCCTCGAACCACGTGCCAACCCTGCATATTAGTCCAAACATGATAATACAAGCACAATTTACCGCCACGTCACAATCACCAGCACACACACACTTCCACTCGAAATCAGTCAATCCAAACAAACACCCAACCCATCCAACCAATCACCCACACGCACCATCAGTCAGTTCGATCAACATCCACACGCTCAACCAGTCAATCCAGTCACACGCTCAACCAGCCAATCAATCACACGCTCAACCAGCCAATCAGTCACACTCAAATCACATGCGTGTCCGAACATCTTTCTCACAACTCGCGCCACTGCGCCTCAAATTCAATCTCACAGGCTCACAAGCCTCACATTTCAATCAATTCTCATGGCCGCCGTCAACACGTCCCAAGCCATATCATTCATTTCTAGTGGCCGCCGTCAACACGTCCCAAGCCACGATATTCGAACAATTTCCAACGACCGACGTAAACACGTCCCGGTCCAATCACACCTTTAACGGGCCACCGTCAACACGTCTCAAGCCCGCATCCATTTGGCACACCGGCCATTCATGCCTTCACACGGACCGCCGTCAACACGTCTCAAGTCCGTAGCCCTCCGATCGATCCGGGCTTCAAGTTGACAGGCAAACACACGCCATTCAATAGAAGCAAATTCACACCCAATCGTATCAAAGTCAATTCAATCACACTCAAATCACATGCGCGAACGTACGTCTTTCTTACGACCCGCGCCACTGCGCCTCAAGTTCATTCTCACAGCCCGCGTAAACACGCCTCAGGCTCAGCCCTCAGATCAAGCCGGGCTCCGTCCCGCGTAACCACGCCTCAGGACATTTTCCCATTCCAATGACCCGCGTAAACACGCCTCAGGTCCAATCACACCTCAAACGGGCCACCGTCAACACGTCTCAAGCCCGCATCCATTTGGCACATCGGCCAGTCAAGCCTTCACACGGACCGCCGTCAACACGTCCCAAGTCCGCAGCCCTCCGATCGATCCGGGCTTCGAGTCGACAGGCAATCACACGCCATTCAATTCAATCAATTTTCACGTCAACTCACATTCACAACTCAGTCCAATTCACACTTCGCCACTCCAATTCACAGACCCGACATTCAAGTCGGTCACGTACAATTATTCATTCAAGCACTCTACTCAAATCAGTCTAATTTAACTAAATTAAAATACCACATAATCTAATTTAATCATAAAATAATTAAACTAAATACACGCCCTAGCCGTTCTAGCCCGAAACTGATCAATGAAATACCCAAAAGACTAAGTAGGGTTTAGGAAGCCGCTTACCAAAATTTGGCCCGGGAAAAGTCGGCTCAGGCTCAAAATTGCCCGGGGGAGAAGTTCTGACCGGGCGCGGGCGCGGGCCACATGGGCGCGCTGACCGGCCAAAGTGGGCACAATGGCCGATCGGCGTGCCTTGTGCGCGGGCGCGGCGAACACGCGGCGTGCCCGGGGCGCTCGGGCGCGCCGATGGGCCACGTGCTCGGGCGACGGGGCACGGGTACGGGCACGGCGACGGGCACGACACGGGCAACGGGCGTGCGCGGCTTGTGCGCTAGGGCCACGGATCCGGGAACGCTCGGCAACGGGCTCGACAACGGCCATGGCCGAGTTGGGTGGCCGGCTGGTTGGCCGGCCGGCCGGCGAGCTACCTGGCCGGAGACGGCGACGGCGACTCCACGGCGGCGGGCAGCAGCTGGTCGAGGCTGGGCGAGTTGGCCGGCGAGCTTGCTGGCTGGCCGGCGAGCTGGCCGTCTGGTCGGCGACGGCGACGGGAAGCATAGGCTCGGCCATGGCCGGGGCAGTCCGGCCAAGGCCGAGCTGGGCGACGCGGCTGGGAAGAGAGGCGGCGATGGCGGCGGGGCGGCACGGCTGGCTCGGGCTCGGGTGCAGCTGAACTGGGGGGGAGGCCGAGAGGGTGAGGGGGAGAGGCAGGGGGGAAAGGGTGGCGACTGGTCGGGCTACCGGGGGCAGCGGCGACGACGACCGGGTGGAGGCGGCGGCCGGGCGACACGCCGGCGGGCTGGGCCGGCTCCGAGCGCGACGAGCAGCGGCGACCAGCTCGCTGTCGCGCGCGCGGGATGGAGGGGGGAGCGGCCGAGGCAGCGGGGTGACTGGCGGGCGACGCGGCGGAGCTGGTCGGTGGCGCGGCGCGGCGGCTGCGACGGCGGCGAGCTCGGCGGCGTCGGTGAGCAGGCGGGGCGGAGGCGGTAGTCGGGCGAGGAAGAACGAAGCAGGCCCGACGAGGAAGAAGAAAACGGAGGAGAAGAAGAGAGGGAAGGAGGAGAGAAGGGACAGGCTGGGGGGTAGGCCTGCTCTGCATGGGAGGAGACGTGCCTAGGGGGGTAACGTGCGCGCATTAAAGGGGGGGAGGGGAAAGAGAGAGAGAGAGAGAGAGAGAGAGAGAGAGAGAGAGAGAAGGAAAGAGAAGGGGACGCACGCGCGGGGAGGGGGGGTCGGCAGAGGAGAGAGGAGAGAGAAAGAGAGGAAAATGAGTTGAAATTTTAAACTTAAACGCGATCCGATTGGACACGGTCCAAACTAAAAACCGACATATCGGTCCCGATTTAATTCCAGAAAAAGGCCTAATAATCCACGATGAACCCCAACAATATTCTAGGGCACACGGCCAAAATAAAATAACTCGAATCACTCTACGAGGGAGGTCTACCAGTCCAAATTCACACCCGGTCCAAAAATTCACTTTCTCACTTTTCTTGACAATCTCGATGCTGGCCACAATAATATCGACACCGTCCAATTTATTTCGTCCCGGAACTCCCGAAAATCGACTGCCAAGTTCGGAGTCTAATTAACGACCGAATTCGATCGAGTGCGATTTTAGCAGAATTTCTATTTTTAAAAACAAGAACCCGAGAGTGATCAGTTCTCGGGCGAAATTCCATTATAAGCGCACTAACGAATTACTCATTTTATAAACTCCAAAAATGGCCCGAATCCGGAATGTCACAATTCTTCCCTCCTTACAAAAATTTCGTCCTCGAAATTTACAATCCAACTCAATTATCCAAACAAATGGGGGTATTGGTGTCGCATCATCTCTTCACTTTCCCACATCGTACTTTCGCTGTTTCAATTGACTACTAAACCAACTTGGGACCCGTGATGCTCCTCTCACCCACTCACCCCAACAAACCGGTGTTCTGCAAACCCTGCCATACAATGCCCCAGACGGTGCCATTCTAAAACTCTGCTGACGGCTATTGCTATAGGCAACTCAACCAACGGCAGTTATTCTTTCCAACTTTCCCAAAAATCCGAGACACATGCTCGCGACATCTTTTCCAAAGTCTGAATCGTCCTCTCAGACTGGCCATTTGTCTGCGAACGATAAGTCGTGCTAGACTATAACTTCGTTTCTAATGCCGTATTGAGACTTTTCCAAAAAGCAGTAATAAACTTAGGATCACGATCCGAGGTGATCGTCATCGGTACTCCCTGGAGACCGACTATGTGTCGCACATGCAAATTGGCATACCTTCCCAGGGCAAAAATTCCTTTCGTATTGGTAGAAAAATATGCTGACTTTGTCAACCAATCCACTATATCCCAAATCAAATCATGACCCCTCTGGCTCCTCAGTAGTCCCATTTCCACTCGAGAATTTCCAATGGTTGCAACTTTCCACCCAGCCTGTAATATTGTGCCTTCATTTGTTGGCATGTGAAACACTTAACCACATGTTTAGCCACATCCACTTTCATATCGTTCCACCAATGATGTTGTCGCAAATTCTGGTACATTTTCACACTTCCCCGATGAATACTGGAATTGCCACGGTGTACTTCTGACAAAACCTCTCCTCTTAATTCTGCGTCACTGGTTACACATAACTGACCACGGAACATCAGAATCCCATCCTCGAATACCTAAAAGTTCAATTCCCTTTCTGTGGTAACCATACTCAAATCTTCTAAATCTCCAGGTCCGTCGATTGTAAAGCCTTCATCTTAGTCTAGATTCCCAGTTTAATCCTCAATGCGGTAAGTAGGCTCTAATTATGACTCGTTTCACATTTAAATTCCGAATCCCGAATTTCCTCCAACAGGGCCCATTCTTTGACCATCATATGCGCGATGCACGATCTCCAACTCAGTGCATCCGTTACCTTATTAGCCATTCCAGAGTTTTATAAAATATCGCAGTCGTAGTCCTTAAAGAGTCCCATTCAACGACGCTGTCTCATATGTAATTCCTTTTTGGGAGAACAAGTATCTTAAACTCTGATAATCCACATAAATCTGAGACTCCTCTCCACACGGGCAGTGTCTCCAAATCTTAAGAGCGAAAATAATCGCAACTAATTCCAAGTCACACGTCAGATAATTCTACTCATATGGCCTCAATTGCTGTGATGCGTATGCCACTACTCTCTTGTATTGCATCAGCACGCATTCCAATCCTCTTAACAATGTGTCACTGTAATTCTCATATCCTCCCGGATCTGATGGGATCGTCAATACTGGCGCGATCGTCAACCTTTGGTTTAAATCCCTGGAAACTCCTGTTTGCACTTATCCGTCTATTCCAATTTCCTTTCCTCCTTTAGCAAACGTGTCCATGATATAGCTAACGCTAATAAACCTTTCCTCAAAACATCTGTGATAACTTACTAGACCTAAGAAGTTCTAAATCTCGATTACCATTGTCGGTCTTGGCCAATTCATGATGGCCTCAATTTTCGTCGAGTCCACTGCAATTCCTTCCCCGGTATCCCATGTCCTGAGAACGCCACTCAATGAAGCCAGAATTTGTATTTATAAAACTTAGCGTAGAGTGTGTGTTTCCTTATAGTCCGTAGAACCCTTTTTCTAAATGTAACTCATGCTTAGCAAGAATCCTTGAGCATACCCGAATACCATCTATAACCACATTTACGAACTGATCCTGAAATTCCTCAAATACCCAACTCATTACGTCCGTAGAAGCTGCAGGGACGTTTGTCAGTTCAAACAGGCATCACCATGAACTCGTAGTGTCCATTCCTTGTCCTAACTGCTGACTCCGATACATCCTCCTTCTTGATCCTCAATTGATAATAATCAGTCTTCACATCGATCTTACAAAATTTTGATGCCCCTGGTAACTTGTCGAATAGGTCCTTCACTCTTGGCAATGGGTGTTTATCCTTAATAGTCGCTTAATTTATCGGTCTGTAGCCAATAGATAACCTTAATGATCCGTCCTTCTTCCTCGCAAGTAAAACTGGCGCTCCCCATGGAGACCCACTCAGACGAACAAAACCTTCGTCCAACAGCCCTTGCATTTGAACCTTTAATCCTCTCAACTTTGACACGACATTTGAAAATGGTGCTCTCTAGATTGGTTCCATCCCAAGGCTAACTCGATTTCAATTTCTACTTCTCGATCAGGTGGCAGTCCCGACAATTCCTGAGGAAAGATATCAGGAAACTTACACACTCCGGCTATGTCCTTTAGCCTTGATTCCTCAATCAACTAATCAACCACAAATTAATTATCTTTTTACACCTCAAAAACAAGGTTCGATCCATCCAACTTTCAATCCAACAGTCTCCCAAAACAAATCACCCCGGTTCTTTATAGTAACTGAAATTTCCAAGCATCACTCGTCCTTCCGAATTCGTCCAAGAAAATCACTAGTGAATCAGAATTCCATAAGTCGATTGCGTCTAATCCATTCTAAGCAATTATACATCGTACACGATCATTAGAGTTACAACTTCAAAATCATCGCCTATTGTACTCAATATCAACATGTAACGCTTCTAGACTTTCGCGGCACATCCCCTGATTCCTTCCCCACCACAACGTACATCCTTCCCTATATCCATAGCCGATTTTGATTAATCTGCAGAGCAGCTCTCGCATAATGTCCTACCTGCGATCACTACGATTGCATTAGCAATATAACCTGTCGGTCCAACAATTTCTCACCTAGTGACCTTACTGTCCACATCAACAACATGCTCCGCTGCTACCTTGGCAGTGGCCATTCCTATGCCTCTTTCCATAAGGCCGACATGCAGCGTTGGAGTAACAGCTCGGCTTTCCTAGGTCCTTTCTCACTGGAGGGTCAATTATCCGATTATCTATCACAGGCTACTTTCTATAGTTCCCATTGTCCCTAGCCGACGCGAACCGCGATCCAGAAGCGGCCATCCTTTCACCCACATTCGTGTCAGCCACCGAACTCCCTCATACAACTCGTTGTAGTTCTTTAAGACCCAACAGTACTAACTTATAGTGAAATTCCGGTTCCAATCCATCCTGAAACCTCCTTGTCCCATTCACACGGTCATTGACCATCTTTAGTGTGTACTTAGGCAGCCTCACAAACCCAACCTCGTACTAGTCAACTGACATTCAATTTTAACAGAGCCCAAGAAATTCTGTCATTTTCTGTCCTCACGCACTCTCTGAAAGTACCTCCCATTGAAGGCCTCAATAACGACACCCAGCTTGAAATTATGCCCTCTGAGTTGATACACCCGAATACTTATCACTTGCATTTCCTGAAATGTCCTACTTCGGGGGTCCTCCTACCCATCACTTGCACTTCCTTAGAGTTGATACATAGTCAGGGTCACTTTTTCCTCATCAGTGCACCCGAATACCTCAAAAGCCTCTCCTCTACTCAAAGTACTGTAGCCTTAGGGTCACCTCTTCCCATCGAATCTTGCAAGTTTAAATTTCAAAAATTTTCCACTCAACTAATGTATCCGTCTGACTGCAATAACTTGCCATTGACTTTGATTCCCAACATTTCCATTATACCCATTATTCCCCTCATTCCCATTGACGACGACAACAGTGGCCTCAGCATCAGTAGAAACTGTCGCATTTCGCTCCTCAATCTGCTTTTCCCTTAAAATTCCAACTTCCTCGATTGCCCTCAAAATCTTATCCCGACTGGGATCCCTCAAAACTCCAACTTGCGGATCTACACAACCTCGACCTCGACCTCGACCTCGACCTCAACCTCGACCTCGACCTCGACCTCGACTACTCATACTCACAGGGTCACACCACCCACTTACCTGCTATAATTCCCCTCGGAAATTAAAAACCTAGGCCAACTATACCAGTCTAAGCCTTAGGCAATGAATCAACAAACAATTCATTCAGCAGGCAGCCAATAACAAATAACACCCAATCACAGCCAACAAGTTCGGGCACTTACCTCAAGTCCCGACGCACCTGCACCTCACATATATTGCACAACAATCACTTAGCGATCACAATCATACTGTCTGGGGTACGCATAGCACATAAGTCTCCCTAACTGTCTACCCCAAAGTCATCGCTCCTTATCACTCCAGGCTTCGACCAACTTGGTTCGAGCTAACCTTGCTCTGATACCAATTCAAACGGGGATGTCACGCCCCGCACTCTACGGGCGCACAATCATCCCTCGATGGTCGAACATTGAATGCGACGTCCCAGATACGTCGCCGACCCAACCCAAACATCAGAGATTTAACACGCGCGGAAATAAATAAAAACAACCCAGACAAATAAAAACAAGACTAAGGAATAGACAACGAAATATAATAAACGCCAAATAATTTAAATCCTTCAATATTACAAAAAGGCCACCCGGCTTCCAAAAATCAACAACAGTTTTCAAAAAGGGGCGGTGGGTGGCAAGCCTATCTCCTCTAGAAAAAGGCACTCCGGCGGTCTCTCCGAGTCCATCACGGTCGCGGATCTGAAAGTGGTTATATAATAACCGTGAGACAGAGTCTCAATAAGCAACAACCTAAACCTAACCTAGGTTAATGCGTACCCAGACCAGTCTAACATGCCAACTACCAAACAATACAATCACTTTCACATAAAAGGCTTACCTCGCCTCGAACCACGTGCCAACCCTGCATATTAGTCCAAACATGATAATACAAGCACAATTTACCGCCACGTCACAATCACCAGCACACACACACTTCCACTCGAAATCAGTCAATCCAAACAAACACCCAACCCATCCAACCAATCACCCACACGCACCATCAGTCAGTTCGATCAACATCCACACGCTCAACCAGTCAATCCAGTCACACGCTCAACCAGCCAATCAATCACACGCTCAACCAGCCAATCAGTCACACTCAAATCACATGCGTGTCCGAACATCTTTCTCACAACTCGCGCCACTGCGCCTCAAATTCAATCTCACAGGCTCACAAGCCTCACATTTCAATCAATTCTCATGGCCGCCGTCAATACGTCCCAAGCCATATCATTCATTTCCAGTGGCCGCCGTCAACACGTCCCAAGCCACGATATTCGAACAATTTCCAACGACCGACGTAAACACGTCCCGGTCCAATCACACCTTTAACGGGCCACCGTCAACACGTCTCAAGCCCGCATCCATTTGGCACACCGGCCATTCATGCCTTCACACGGACCGCCGTCAACACGTCCCAAGTCCGTAGCCCTCCGATCGATCCGGGCTTCAAGTTGACAGGCAAACACACGCCATTCAATAGAAGCAAATTCACACCCAATCGTATCAAAGTCAATTCAATCACACTCAAATCACATGCGCGAACGTACGTCTTTCTTACGACCCGCGCCACTGCGCCTCAAGTTCATTCTCACAGCCCGCGTAAACACGCCTCAGGCTCAGCCCTCAGATCAAGCCGGGCTCCGTCCCGCGTAACCACGCCTCAGGACATTTTCCCATTCCAATGACCCGCGTAAACACGCCTCAGGTCCAATCACACCTCAAACGGGCCACCGTCAACACGTCTCAAGCCCGCATCCATTTGGCACATCGGCCAGTCAAGCCTTCACACGGACCGCCGTCAACACGTCCCAAGTCCGCAGCCCTCCGATCGATCCGGGCTTCGAGTCGACAGGCAATCACACGCCATTCAATTCAATCAATTTTCACGTCAACTCACATTCACAACTCAGTCCAATTCACACTTCGCCACTCCAATTCACAGACCCGACATTCAAGTCGGTCACGTACAATTATTCATTCAAGCACTCTACTCAAATCAGTCTAATTTAACTAAATTAAAATACCACATAATCTAATTTAATCATAAAATAATTAAACTAAATACACGCCCTAGCCGTTCTAGCCCGAAACTGATCAATGAAATACCCAAAAGACTAAGTAGGGTTTAGGAAGCCGCTTACCAAAATTTGGCCCGGGAAAAGTCGGCTCGGGCTCAAAATTGCCCGGGGGAGAAGTTCTGACCGGGCGCGGGCGCGGGCCACATGGGCGCGCTGACCGGCCAAAGTGGGCACAATGGCCGATCGGCGTGCCTAGTGCGCGGGCGCGGCGAACACGCGGCGTGCCCGGGGCGCTCGGGCGCGCCGATGGGCCACGTGCTCGGGCGACGGGGCACGGGTACGGGCACGGCGACGGGCACGACACGGGCAACGGGCGTGCGCGGCTTGTGCGCTAGGGCCACGGATCCGGGAACGCTCGGCAACGGGCTCGACAACGGCCATGGCCGAGTTGGGTGGCCGGCTGGTTGGCCGGCCGGCCGGCGAGCTACCTGGCCGGAGACGGCGACGGCGACTCCACGGCGGCGGGCAGCAGCTGGTCGGGGCTGGGCGAGTTGGCCGGCGAGCTTGCTGGCTGGCCGGCGAGCTGGCCGTCTGGTCGGCGACGGCGACGGGAAGCATAGGCTCGGCCATGGCCGGGGCAGTCCGGCCAAGGCCGAGCTGGGCGACGCGGCTGGGAAGGGAGGCGGCGATGGCGGCGGGGCGGCACGGCCGGCTCGGGCTCGGGTGCAGCTGAACTGGGGGGGAGGCCGAGAGGGTGAGGGGGAGAGGCAGGGGGGAAAGGGTGGCGACTGGTCGGGCTACCGGGGGCAGCGGCGACGACGACCGGGTGGAGGCGGCGGCCGAGCGACACGCCGGCGGGCTGGGCCGGCTCCGAGCGCGACGAGCAGCGGCGACCAGCTCGCTGTCGCGCGCGGGATGGAGTGGGGAGCGGCCGAGGCAACGGGGTGACTGGCGGGCGACGCGGCGGAGCTGGTCGGTGGCGCGGCGCGGCGGCTGCGACGGCGGCGAGCTCGGCGGCGTCGGTGAGCAGGCGGGGCGGAGGCGGTAGTCGGGCGAGGAAGAACGAAGCAGGCCCGACGAGGAAGAAGAAAACGGAGGAGAAGAAGAGAGGGAAGGAGGAGAGAAGGGACAGGCTGGGGGGTAGGCCTGCTCTGCATGGGAGGAGACGTGCCTAGGGGGGTAACGTGCGCGCATTAAAGGGGGGGAGGGGAAAGAGAGAGAGAGAGAGAGAGAGAGAGAAAGAGAGAGAGAAGGAAAGAGAAGGGGACGCACGCGCGGGGAGGGGGGGTCGGCAGAGGAGAGAGGAGAGAGAAAGAGAGGAAAATGAGTTGAAATTTTAAACTTAAACGCGATCCGATTGGACACGGTCCAAACTAAAAACCGACATATCGGTCCCGATTTAATTCCAGAAAAAGGCCTAATAATCCACGATGAACCCCAACAATATTCTAGGGCACACGGCCAAAATAAAATAACTCGAATCACTCTACGAGGGAGGTCTACCAGTCCAAATTCACACCCGGTCCAAAAATTCACTTTCTCACTTTTCTTGACAATCTCGATGCTGGCCACAATAATATCGACACCGTCCAATTTATTTCGTCCCGGAACTCCCGAAAATCGACTGCCAAGTTCGGAGTCTAATTAACGACCGAATTCGATCGAGTGCGATTTTAGCAGAATTTCTATTTTTAAAAACAAGAACCCGAGAGTAATCAGTTCTCGGGCGAAATTCCATTATAAGCGCACTGACGAATTACTCATTTTATAAACTCCAAAAATGGCCCGAATCCGGAATGTCACATGGATAGCATCAACAAACTAATGATAATCTATAATCCTAATTATGGTTAATGGATAATGTAGATATCGAGTCTTGGAAGGTGCTGGCCATTTGCTTAGCTGATTGGAATGTTGATCAAGATGAAACTAGCCATTACAAAGGCTTAGAGTTTGCATAAGAGTTACTGGAGATGTATCAAAGCAATTATGGCAATTCTGACATGAGATAGATACTAATAGGAGCTGTCCAATTGGTTTGGGAAATTGCCACTGTCAAAGAGAGTCGATGTGATGTTGGCAACGGTAATACCATCAGCTACTTCATGGAGATGAGTTGAAAACGGTCATCTAGGATTGGAAGACTATATATACTCAATCAAAGAGAAATGAATAAAGTCTATAGCTCTTGAGTCTTCTTCTTTCTTCCGTTGTTAGCAGCTGTGATGCTGATTATGCTCTGTGAGGTGGAATTGAGTTGTAATAGCAAGTAGTCGAGTGTATAGGTGTAAGAATAGTGCTTGTGTTATGATAGTGTAATCTATCGTGTGAAGAGAATAACATTTATCGTTGTAACTAGCAATGTTGATTACTAGTGGATTCCAACTTGATTGTGGTTGTTAGTATTGAAAGTGGATGTAAGCTTCTGGATAAAACTGAATGACTATAAAACTCAGTGTGCCATATTCTATCTCACTCTATTTACACACTAGCACCGCGCATGGTAACTTGCATTTAACACTATCAAGTGTGCTCATAGTTTGGTATTCCATGAAAGCTTGTTATTATCTTCACTCAACTTATTCAATCCCCTTTCTAGGTTGTATTGTTAGCCCAACATAGTGGATGGCATTGGGTTAGCAAGTAATTTGGGTAGACATGCCTTTGTTATGGATGATGAGATCATTTGAGCGCATTCGTGAAAGGATTAGAGTTCTTCGATGGTGATGGCTATGTGACGTATAGCTTCTCCTTTTCACCCTCATTCATTGGAGCATGACCGGCTACGTAGCGATGCGATCGGAGGCAAAGGTGATTGCACGGTGGTTGGTCGTGACGATGATCGATTGTCAAGAAGGTGGTTCTTGTGCGATGCAAGCTTCACTCTATCACTCCATCATTGGAAGAAAATTATTAAGTTATCTTTAAAATTTTTTAATAGATCCAGGTTTATCCCACCTTACCTCAAATTTTTTATTCGGCATTTTATCTAGGTATATCCCAGTTTATCCGGTCCAAAAGATGTCGCCAAACACTGGATATGATATTTATTATCCTATTCGGACTCAAATCGAGACTATCAAATGCAGTCTATATAATTGATGATATAATAAATATTACCATGACCAAATAAGGAAATAAGTTTAATTGGAGATTCAATTTTTAGTACCAAAGATCAAATCCCCAATTATATAACGGCTCAAATGGAGAAACTTTTCCTCTATTCAAGAGATATCTAACACTCAAATCAATTCAAATTAAGTAAGAATCAAATAATCTCAATTTAGGCAGCTGAATTCAATTGAGCATGTAAATTAGGAAACTACCCTAATTGGCCTATGATTCACATGATGACTGACGGTCGGAAAGTTTCACAGTGACCGGCAAACGCTATTAATGATGGTCAACGGGCAGCTAGGATTGGAAACTCACCTGAGATTCATAGGAATTCACTGGCATCGGGCCAAAGTTTGCTGGAGGCGTCACGTGGACTGGTCTATCGACAACAGGGTCGCTAGAAATTGCAGAAGGGATTGGAACGGAGGTTCATGCTTGGCATGGCGAGGAATAGCCGAAAAATCAGGTGGAACTGCAGCGGTAGGAGCTGGTTACAACGTTGAGTAGCAGCAAGCAAGGAGTAACAACACCATCGGGATGTAGCAATGGCAAGACACTGGACAGCGGCAGAGCTTGAGGCAGCGGCCGCGCGAAGGGGGAAGAAAAGACCTTGTCCCTTGAATATTATCTGTTCTGTATGCGTCTCTCTTGTGCTCTTTCTTGACATCACAATGAACACTAGCCGATATTTTATTGGATATTGCAATGAACCGGACTAACGGTGCTTGTTCTCTTTTTTACACCGCTTCCAAAGCCGTGAACTTTTTGTTGGAATTTTGGGTGCAAATCCCTTGTAAAGTGAATAAGAGGTATGATGAAAGTGTCCTACAAAGGTTAGAAAATGTGATGGGAGATGGTTTATTTTGAGGAGCCTCTCAAATGGGTTTGGGCCCCAAGAGGTACCACACTTTTGTGGAAGAGAGAGGACCTACGCAAATTCCCCCTTTGTGCGCGTGCCACCACCGTTCGTCCGGCTCGAATCGGGATGGGGACGGCCCATCGGTTATTTTCCCGACCGAACAGACATGTTTGTTTTCGATTTTTTTTTATTATTTTATTTGAAACAAATATGTTCTGTTTTTTGGACGAATGGACATGGTTTGGTTCTTGGAAGTTAATTTTCTCCTTGAACAAACATTGTTCGTTCGTGACTCTTCGTTAATAAACCGACCGACTAAGACAATTCGGTTCGTTCGCGACTCTTCATTTTTTTTAAACCATGACTATATATTGCAGTCAATTTTTTCCAAAAAAAAAAACTTCGCATTTTGACATTTCTTGAACACATTCATTCTCTGCGATTGTTTGTGCAAAATTGCGTTCGAAGAAGTTCGTTGGTAAGTGCTTCAACCATGGCAAGTCTGGACATTAAGCTAAAGATTGCAGAGCCAAGAAAAGGCAGAAAACTCAGGCTAATGTGATGGAAGAAATTTCCAATGGTGTTGATGATATCAATCTAACTGCTATGATATCCGAGTGTAATATGGTGGGAAACCCCAAGGAGTGGTGGATTGATACTGGAGCAACTCGTTATATCTGTGCAAATAGATCGATGTTCTCATCCTACACAACTGTGGGGGGTGATGGAAAACTTTATATGGGTAATTCATCAACCTCTAAGGTTGAAAGTGTCAGAAAGATTTCTCTAAAGATGACATCTGGGAAGGTTATGACACTAAATAATATACTACATGTGCCAAACATACGCAAGAATTTAGTGTCCGAATCTTTTCTTAGCAAGAATGATTTCAAGCTGGTGTTTGTGTCTGATAAGTTTGTACTCTCTAAGAATGAGATGTATGTAGGAAAGGGTTACCTTAGTGATGGTCTTTTCAAGTTGAATGTAATGACTGTTGTATCCAATGATGTTATCAATAAAGTTGTTTTTGCTTATGTGCTTGAGTCTCCTAATTTATGGTATACTAGATTAGGACATGCTAACTATAAGTTGATAAAGAAATTAATGAACATGGGGTTATTGTCAAAATTCGATTGTTCAAGTGAAAAATGCCAAGTGTGTATTGAATCTAAATTTTCTAAGCCTCCTTTTCATTCTGTAGACAATAGAGTCTCAGAATCTTTAGATTTAATACACACAGATATATGCAATATGAAATCAATACCGTCAAGAGGTGGTAATAAGTATTTTATCACATTTATAGATGACTGCTCGAGGTATTGTTATGTTTATTTGATTAGTAGCAAAGATGAGGCTGTGAATGTTTTTAGAATTTACAAGTCCGAAGTTGAAACTCAGTTGAATAAGAAAATTAAGATAATAAGGAGTGACAGAGGATGTGAATATGAATTTCCTTTTGAGGAAATTTGTACTGATTTTGATATCGTTCACCAAATGACTGCTCTTTATACACCACAATCTAATAGAGTGGCTGAAAGAAAAAACCGGTTTTTAAAGGAAACAATGAATGCATTGTTGAATAGTCCTAGTTTACCACAGAATTTGTGGGGGGAAGCTATTTTGACGGCGAATTTTATTTTAAATAGAGTACCCCATAGAAAGACACAACAAACTCCCTATGAGAAATGGAAAGGCAGAATGCCTAACTTGAATTATCTCAGAGTGTTGGGGTGTTTGGCTAAGGTTGCGGTTACTAAGCCTAAAAAGGTTAAGATAGGACTAAAGACTGTTGACTGTGTTTTTATCGGATATGCTCAGAATAGCAATGTATATCGTTTTCTTGTTCACAAGTCAGAGATTCCAGATATACATGTTAATACGATCATTGAATCAAGGGACGCTTCGTTCTTTGAAAATATATTTCCGTATAATATAGTATATGAGCCAATTGATAATAATAAGAGGTCTCGAAATACTATATCGAGAAGTGATCCAATGGAGCATGAACCTAGACGTAGTAAAAGACAAAGGACCTCCATGTCTTTTGGACATGATTTCTTAACGTACTTGCTAGAAAATGAGCCTCGGGCATTCAAAGAAGCTATGACATCGCCAGAAGCCCCGTTCTGGAAAGAAGCTATTAATAGTGAAGTTGAATCCATCTTATCAAACCATACATGGAAATTGGTTGACCTTCCTCTTGGTAATAAACCACTACAATGTAAGTGGATTTTCAAGAGGAAAATGAAAGCGGATGGTACTATTGATAAATATAAGGCTAGGCTTATAGTAAAATGATACGAGCAACGAGAAGGTCTTGATTATTTTGATACTTATTCACCTGTTACTAGAATTACATTTATAAAGATGCTAATTGCCATAGCAGTGGTGTATAAGCTTGAAATCCATCAAATGGATGTTAAAACCGTCTTTTTAAATGGGGATTTGGAAGAAGGAATATATTTGGAACAAACCGAAGGGTTCATTGTTCCAGGACAAGAGAAGAAAGTATGTCGGCTTATCAAGTCACTCTATAGATTGAAACAAGCACCGAAACAATGGCATGCTAAATTTGACCAAGTTATGTTGTTGAATGGTTTTAAGATTAATGAGTGTGATAAATGTGTATATGTTAAGAACACTCATAATGGTTTTGCCATTTTGTGCTTATATGTAGACGGCATACTTATAATAGGCAGCGATAGTGAGGTTGTTAAGGTGACCAAATGCATGCTCACAAGTAAATTTGATATGAAAGATATAGAGGTTGCAGATGTTATTTTAAGAGTTAAAATCCATAAGACATATGGAGGATTAGCTCTATCACAATCCCATTATATTGAGACGATTTTTGGAAAGTGCAAGAATCTGGATATTGTACCAGTAAAGACTCCGATAGATATTAATTTACATCTTTCAAAGAATATTGGTGAATGTAAGGCTCAAATGAGTATGCTAGTATACTAGGCAGTTTAATGTATGTCATGAACCGTACTAGGCCGAACATAGCTTGTGTTGTGAGCAAGCTAAGTCGATTTACAGTTAGTCCAAATGAAAATCATTGGAAAGCTATGGAACGTTTATTAGGCTACTTAGAGTATACTCAAGATTATGCTTTGCATTACACAGAATATCCAGCGGTACTTGAAGGATACTGTGATGTAAATTGGATAACCGGCACTAAAGACACAAAATCGACGAGTGGATATGTATTCACACTTGGGGGAGCGGTAGTGTCTTGGAAATCATCCAAACAAACTTGTATTGCTAGATCCACTATGGAATCAGAATTTATTGCTTTGGATAAAGCCGGTGAAGAAGCAGAGTGGTTTCGAAATTTCTTGGAAGATATTCTTAATTGGCCTAAACCAATGCCCGCTGTATGTATACATTGTGATAGTCAAGCGGCAATAGGAAGGGCGAGGAATGTCATGTATAATGGTAAGTCTCGACACATACATCAAAAACATGACACAGTAAGACAACTTCTTTCTAGTTGAATTATCACCATTGACTATGTGAAGTCAAAAGATAATGTTGCGGATCCATTGACAAAAGACCTAACTAGAGAGATGGTTGCGAAAACTTTAAGGGGAATGGATTTAAGGCCCATAAACAAGTCATCATAGTGGAAACCCTACCTAATTAACTGGAGATCCCAAGATCTAGGTTCAAAGGGACAACTAAATTATGAAAACAGTGTAGAGTACTGTCAAATTTTTTTCTCATTCCCGGATGAAGACAGTACTAATATGTCAAGGTTAATCAAAAGCTTTTAATGATTCTGAATTGAGTATGTGATATACTATATGTTCAGAAATCACCTATTTGAGTGTGAAGTGAAGGCCGTTTCTGTGAGAATTGAAAAGGCCAAATTCTCTAAAATACTCATGAGACCAGGTGATGTTCATGGCCAAAACGAACACAACAGTGAGAAATAATTTTGTTCGAGAAACAGTTATGTGATTTCTATTGTCTAGGCTTACACCAAAGGTTGACAGTTTAAAGACATCAAGTCTACTGATTGACCGAGTAAGTACGATAGGTTTCACTAAAGAAAGTTCAATGTCTCAGACTATATATCCTGATGTAACGTTTTCTCAAGGAATAATCGCACATTACATTTCATGCATATATGAAGAGTCAGGAAAAACTAAATCTCTTATTCATGTGGATTGTTGGAATTTTGGGTGCAAATCCCTTGTAAAGTGAATAAGAGGTGTGATGAAAGTATCCCACATAGGTTAGAAAAGGTGATGGGAGATGGTTTATTTTGAGGAGCCTCTCAAATGGGTTTGGGCCCCAAGGGGTACCCCACTTTTGTGGAAGAGAGAGGACCTACGCAAATTCCCCCCCCACCGCGCGCCACTGCCGCCGCCCGCTTGGCTCGGATCGAATCGGCACGGGACGGGGGCGGCCCTTGGACGAATGGACATGGTTCGGTTCTTGGAAGTTAATTTTCTCCTTGAACAAACACTGTTCCTTTGTGACTCTTCGTTAATAAACCGACCGACTAAGACAATTTGGTTCGTTCGTGACTCTTCATTTTTTTTAAACCATGACTATATATTGTAGTCGGTTTTTCCAAAAAAAAATACTTTGCATTTTGACATTTCTCGAACACATTCATTCTCTACGATTGTTTATGCAAAATTGCGTTGGAAGGAGTCCTCCAAATACGTATCGCTTTCGAAGGAGTTCTCCGAATACGTACCGCTTTGGAGGAACGAGATCCGTTCTATCCTGGGAGACGATTGTCCAATATCCTCGGGTACTGATTGAAGGGCCAAATTCGTCTTAAGGACACTATGTTATTCGTTAGGCTCGGATCAACATTCTGTCTATTATTTTGTACTGCTTTCAAGTTAGTTTTCCTGACGTCTTATTTCAATTTCTAGTGTATGAGCTTAGCTTAACAACATTTTTTACTAATTGGATTTGAGAGTGGCGATCTTCAAGACCAAATCTGCCCTTGTCTCCTTTCAAGCTTGAACCATCCAATAAAGGACAAATTTTCATCGATTGAAGTCACAGCATTCTACAATTCACGCTCTTTTCCTCTTGCTTTACTACACCACTCACTTTCACTCGCGAGCACTCATGCACCAATATTTCTTTGCCCGCAATCCTCTCCTTTTTGGCTGAGTTCATGTGTCGACCAAAAGTGGCTGAGTGAGATAATGACACAAATTTTGCCCCAATGTGCAATTTGGTCCACGAACTTTTAATTTGTTCAATGTAGTCCTTGAATTTTAGCCAAATTTTCAATGTGGTCCTTGAAATTTTAATTTATCCAATGTGGTTCTTAGACTTTTGGTACATATTCAACGTAATCCTTAAACTATATGAAAATGCTAAATGTAATCCATGAACTTGAATTAATGGAATGACTACCTTAAATATTTTCATATAATGTAGAGACTAAATTGAACATGTATTAAAAGTTTAGGGACCATGGTGCACATTTGATTAAACTTCAGGGACTACATTGTATAAATTAAAAGTTTAGGGACCACGTTACGTATTGAGCCAAAGTTTAGGGACTTTTTGTGTTATTTTCCCCTATGGATGTTGAATAGTGAAAGAGGGTGCGTGGGCATTAGAGATCTCAATTTAAGCATGTCAGTATATTGAGCCTCGTTTTGTCCTTTGTGAGTGTTTTTTTGGCATATATATAAGTGTGGGTCTAGAATTCCTTCTTGATATATATTTCCTAACTTAAACCAAAAGGATTTTTATGAAATCTTCAGTATTAGGAAACCTCCCTCTTATTCCAATGCGACCTAAATTTGACAATATAATGCTTAATTTATTACCAAATTTGCTTCAATAAGACAATCTTTCCTAATTTGGCATTCCGGTGTGCCTCCCATATGCAAATTTCTGCCATTGAGCCTTTCAACGGGCTTGGCCTAAAATCATAATGTTACGAGCTTAGTAAAAAAATTTAATTAAGCACATAACTTCCCTGCTTGAATCCATTAACTCCCGTCCAATTGGAATGCAATTCATGAACTTATGACTATGAAAAAGCAAAAAGCCAATTGACAGAATTTTTATTGAGGGTTGAGTCCAATCCCTAATTTCCTATGCAATAACATAACTAAACTTGAGTCTTCCAAATTTGGGTGTCGACATTGCAGAATTCACACTTTGACTTTTATATCATATGAGATACTAACAATCTTTCAAAATTCTACAACAATAAATACATATTAAATCAATATATATATTTTTATAATTTGGGTAAAACTACAAAAAATCTTAAACTATGCCAACTGTGACAAATTTAACATAGACTTTTTTCTATGACATAAAAAATCCCAAACTTGTATATATGTGACACATTTACTCACCATCAAAGTTTTGCCAAAGAGAACTATTAAAAATCTACGTACATGGACATTAGGAAGCAAACGATATTGGAATAACGCTCACGTGACTCAAGAGAACTTAAAAATCATCTAACAGAGCCTTGATGAAGGGTAATGTCTCACATAGATATAAGTTTGGAGTTTTTTATATTACAAAAAAAATTTTAGGGTAAATGGGTCATAGTGTAACAGTCCGGATTTTGGCCCATTTTTGGGAATTATAAAACGTGTAATTCGTCGGTGCGCTTATAATAGAATTTCACCCGGGAACTGATCACTCTCAGGTTCTTATTTTTAAAAATAGAAATTTTGCTAGAATCGCACTCGATCGAATTTGGCCGTTATTTATACCCTGAACTTGGCAGTCGGTTTTCGGGAGTTTCGGGACTAAATAAATTGGACGGTGTCGAAATTATTGTGGCCAGCGTCGACGTTATCAGGAATAGTGAGAAAGTGTATTTTTGAACCGGGTACAAATTTGGACTAGTAGACCTCCCTCGTAGTGTGGTTTGAGTCATTTTATTTTGGCTGTATGCCCTAGAATATTGTTGGGATTTTTCGGAGATCGTTAGGCCTTTTTCCCGAACTTAATCGGGACCGATAGGTTGATTTTTAGCTCGGACCGTGTCCTTTGGTTCGCGCTTAAAATTTGAATTTGCTTTTTCCTCTCTCTTTCTCTCTCCTCTCTCTCTCTCTCTCAGCCGATCCCCTCTCCCCCGCGCGTGTCTCCCCTCCCCTCTCTTTCTTCCTTTTCTCTCTTTCTCTCTCTCTTTCTCTCTCCCTTTCCCCTCTGCGCCCGTCCCCTCCCCCGCGCCCCCCATGCACATCCCCTCATCTGCATGCCTACCCCCTGCTGACCTGACCTGTCTCTCTCTTCTCTCTTCTCTCTCCTCTCTCCTCCCTTCTTCCTTTTCTCCTTCGTTTCTTCCTCTTCTTCTCTGGCTTATGGTTTTTGCTTCACCCGCCCCCGCTCGCCCAACCGACGCCGCGCCACCGCCTTTCGCCTGACTGCCGAGCTCCGCCCCGTCGCCGCTGCGCCGCGCCGCCCCAGCCGGCCCAGCTCCGCGCGTCGCCCGCCCCAGCCGCCCTTCCTCCTCTCCCCCGCGCGTGCGACAGCGAGCTGCTCGCCGCGCCCGGAGCCGGCCCAGCCGCCGGCGTGTCGCCCGGACGCCGCCTCCACCTCGTCGCCTTTGCCGCCGCCCTCTGCAACTACCACCACCTCCCTCTTCCCTCTCTCTCTCCCGGCCAGCAGCCCCGTCCTGCCCGAGCCGAGCCAGCCCATTGCCGCCGCTCGCCGGCTTGCCCCGCCCGGTCCCGCGCCGCTGCCGCCACGCTGTGCCACCCCACCGGCCAGCTCGCCGCCCCTCCGCCCGTCCGGCCGCCGCCCCTCAGCCCTCCCTCTCCCTTCCTCTCTCCCCCTCACCCCCCTCTCGGCCAAGCTCTTCCCGCCCCTGTTCAGCCGTCCGCCAGTCGTCGCCGCCGCCGCCATCGCCGCCGGTCGCCGTCGCCGCCGGCCAGCCCTGCCGGCCAACTCGGCTGGCCAAGCTCGTGCCCACGCCGTGCCCGTCGCCGTGCCCGTGCCCGTGCCCCGTTGCCCAGGCGCGTAGCCCATCCGCGCGCCCGAGCGCCCCGGGCATGCCGCGCGTTCGCCGCACCCGCGCACTGGGCACGTCAATCGGCCATTGTGCCCACTTTGGCTGGTCAGCGCGCCCGTGTGGCCCGCGCCCGCGCCCGGTCAGAACTTCCCACCCGGGCCATTTTGGGCCCGAGCCGACTTTTCCCGGGCCAAAATTTGGTAAGCGACTCCCTAAACCCTACTTAGTATTTTGGGTATTTAATTGACCAGTTCGGGCTAGAATGGCTAGGGCATGTATTTAGTTTAATTATTTTATGATTAAATTAGATTATGTGGTGTTTTACTTTAGTTAAATTAGACTGATTAGAGTGGAGTGCTTGAGTGAATAATTGTGCGTGACCGACTAGAATGTCGGGTTGGTGAATGAGGTGGCGACTGTGAATTCGGACTGAATGTTGAGTATGAGTGATTTGATGTGAATTGGCATGTGCTTGATTGTGGGAAATTAGCCTGGATCGATCGGAGGGCTGCCAATCTGAGGCGTAGGTTACGCGGGTGTGGCGAATAAGGCATGATTGGACCTGAGGCGTGTTTACGAGGGTCATTGGAAAGAAAGTTGAGCCTGAGGCGTGTTTACGCGGGCTGTGAAAGGATGGTTGGACCTGAGGCGTATTTACGCGGGTAGTGAAAATCAGCCTGAGGCGTGTTTACGCGGGCTGTGAGAATGAGCCTGAGGCGTGTTTACGCGGGCTGTGAGAACGGGCCTGAGGCGTGTTGACGCGGGCAGTAAGAAAAGACCTGAGGGGTGTTGACCCGAGTTGTGAGAAAGTTAGATGGATGCGCATGTGATTTGAGTGTGATTGAAATGGCTGGTTGAGTTTGACTGGATTGGTTGGTTGAGCGTGTGACTGGATTGATTGGTTGAGCGTGTGACTGGATTGGTTGGTTGAGCGTGTCATTGAATTAGCTGGTTGAGCATATGGATGTCGATCGAATTGACTGATGGTGCGTGTGGATGATTGGTTCAATGTGCGTGTGGGTACTGGGTTGGATTGATTGATTTCGAGTGGAAATGTGTGTGCTGGTGATCGTGATGTGGCGGTGATTTATTCTTGCATTATCATGCTTGAACTAATATGCAGGATTGGCACGTGGATCGAGGTGAGGTAAGCCTCTCATACGAAATTGATTGTATTATTGGTAGTTCGCATGTTAGACTGGTCTGGGTACGCATTAGCCTAGGTTAGGTTTAGGTTGTTGTTTATTGAGACTCTGTCTCACGGTTATTATATAACCACTTTCAGATCCGTGACCGTGAGGGATCCGGGGATGCTGCCAGAGTACCACAAGGTTTGAAGGATAGACCAATTTATCCTGTATTTTGAGTACCTTTTTGTAGAGAAGATAGGCTTGTTAACCACCGCTCTCTTTTGAAAATTATGGTTTGATTTTGGGAAGCCGGGTTATCTTTTTGTAATATTGAAGGCTTTTAATGTCGGGTGTTTATTAAATTCGGATGTTCTATTCTTTGGTCATGTATTTCATTGTCTGGGTTATGTTATTTGTTTCCGCGCGTATCAATCTCCGATGTTTGGGTTGGGTCGGTGACGTATCTGGGACGTCGCATTTAATGATCGACCATCGAGGGATGTCGCGAGCTCGGCGGTATCCGGGGCGTGACACCCCCTATTGATTTGGTATCAGAGCAAGGTCAGCTCGAACCAAAATGGTCGAAGCTTGGAGTGATAAGGAGCGATGACTTTGGGTGTAGACAGTTAGGGAGACTCGTGTGCTATGCGTACCCCAGACAATGTGATTGTGATTGCTAAGCGATTGTTATGCAATATATGTGAGGTGTAGGTGCGTCGGGACTTGAGGTAAGTGCCCGAACTTGTTAGTTGTGATTGGGTGCTATTTGTGATTGGCTGCCTGCTGAATGAATTGTGTTGTGAATCATTGCCTAGGGCTTAGACTGGTGTAGTTGGCCTAGGTTTCTAATTCCTGTGTGGAACTTAGCAGGTGGGCTGTTGTGAGAAGTAGTAAGATGAGTGGTCGAGGTCGAGGTAGAGGTCGAGGTCGAGGTCGAGGTCGTGTAGCCCCGCAAGCTGGAGTCGTGGGGGATCCTAGATTGGATGAAATGTGGAGGGTACTTGAGGAAGCAGAATTTTTATCGGATAGACAGACTGGAGAAAGGAGTGCCACAATCCCTGCTGCAGCTACTAGTGAAATCATTGGGAATAATGGGGATCAGGGAAATCATGTGAATGGTGGAAATCCGGGTGTGATGCAAGTAAATAAGGTTAGGCCGATGTCCAAGCTAGTAGAACAGTTACTGAGGCTGAAACCCCCGAAATTTGATGGGAAAGGTGACCCCGAGGCTGCACCAAGATGGGTAGAGGAACTAGAAAAGGCTTTTGAGGTGCTGGGGTGTACTGAGGAAGAGAAAGTAACGCTAGCGGTCTACCAGCTTCAGAATAATGCAAGTGATTGGTGGAGGGCCACCAGGGGTCAAGTGTTCCCCACTGGTACTGCTCCAAATTGGACCGTCTTTACTGAGATCTTCAATGGCAAGTATTTCTCGGAAAGTGCCAGAGAGCAGAAATTAGCAGAATTCATGAGGCTCCGACAGGGTCAGTCATCGGTGGATCATTATGAGGCCGAGTTTGCGAGATTGTCCAAATTTGCTCCCAGGATGGTGGAGGATCCAACGGACAAGGCTAGGAGGTTCCGGGATGGGCTGAAACCGGACCTTCGTAGTTAGATGATATCTTTGAATTTGAGGAGCTACAACGAAATGTATGAGAGGGCTCAAGCAATCGAGCGACATCAGACGGATCGGGCTGCCGCTTCTGGATCGCGGTATGCCCCGGCTAGGGACAACCGTCAATATGGAAAGAGACCCATGATGGGGAACAGTCACTTCGTCCCGCCAGCTCGAGGGGCTATAGGGAAGCCAAACCGTTATCAGAACGCCCCGTGTAGGCTATGTGAAGGAAGACACGGGAATGGACCTTGCCCGAATAGGGGTGGAGTATGCTTTGGATGTGGCGGACGAGGTCACCAAGTGAGAAACTGCCCCAACAACAGTCAAGCTGGGCAGCCTGCGCTACTGCCGCCGCCGCCCCGGAATGGAAATCAAATCAGAATAGGCCGTCGGCACAAGGACGGGTGTATGCAATGGCAAGGAGGGAGGCGCAGGACGCGCCGGGCGTGGTCACAGGTACGGTTTCTCTCTGTGATCATGCTGCATATGCCTTGTTTGATCCAGGGGCATCGCATTCGTTTATTTCTGAGCAGTTCATTGAATTATCTGGGATTGAACCAAAATTGCTTGATGTTATGCTGTGTGTTACTACTCCGCTGAATGATAAGATGCTGATTTCATTAGGATGTCCCGATTGTAAGATAGTGATCGGCGATAGAGAAGGAAGGATAGATTTGGCGGTATTGTGTATGCATGACTTTGACGTGATTATCGGTATGGATTGGTTGGTCAAACAGAAAGTTGTTATGCACTGTAGTAGCAGGGTGATCCAGTTTAATCCGGCTGGACATCCTAGATTTGAGTTTGTGGGAAACCGAGGAGGAACCTCGATCCCTTGGATTTCGTCGCTCGAGGTATCGAAGTTGTTAGATGAGGGGTGCCAAAGATTTCTGGCAAATGTAGTTGATTCAACGGTTGGGGAGTCGAGGCTAAAGGACATAGCCGTGGTGTGCAATTTCCCCGATGTCTTTCCTCAAGAATTGTCGGGACTACCACCTGAAAGAGAAGTAGAGTTCGTTATCGAGTTGGCCCCTGGAATTGAGCCAATCTCGAAGCCGCCTTATAGGATGTCATTGTCAGAACTGAAGGAATTAAAGGTCCAGATGCAGGAACTACTGGACAAAGGTTTTATCTGACCGAGTGCGTCTCCATGGGGAGCGCCGGTATTATTCGTCAGAAAGAAGGATGGGTCGCTAAGGTTATGTATCGACTACCGTCAACTGAACCAAGTGACGGTCAAGAATAAGTATCCCCTCCCAAGGATTGACGACCTGTTCGACCGGTTACAAGGAGCATAGGTATTTTCTAAGATTGACCTGAGGACAGGGTATCATCAGTTAAGGATCCAAAAGGAGGATATTCCGAAGACAGCGTTCAGGACTAGATATGGGCACTATGAGTTCACAGTGATGCCGTTTGGACTAACTAATGCCCCTGCTGCTTTTATGGACTTAATGAACCGAGTATTCAAGGAATTCTTAGACCAGTTTGTCATTGTCTTCATCGATGATATTTTAGTGTACTCTAAGAGTCCCGAGGAACACGAGATGCATTTGGAAAAGGTTCTACAGGTATTAAGGGAGCACGCACTGTATGCTAAGTTTAGCAAGTGTGAGTTTTGGCTGAACCGAGTAGCGTTTCTTAGGCACATAATTTCCGGAGAAGGAATCTCCGTGGATCCGGTAAATATTGAAGCAGTAATGGACTGGCCGAGACCGACGATAGTTACTGAGGTTCGCAGCTTTCTAGGGTTGGCGGGTTATTACTGGAGATTTGTGGAACGATTCTCAGCGATAGCCACTCCACTGACGAGGTTGCTTAAGAAGGAGACTAAATTTGAGTGGACCGAAAAGTGCGAAGAAAGTTTTTAGGAGCTGAAACAGAGGTTGACGACAACGCCAATGTTAACGATTCCTTCAGGACTGGGCGGGTACGAGATTTATAGTGATGCTTCACTTAGAGGGTTGGGATGCGTGCTAATGCAATATGGAAGAGTGGTTGCTTATGCATCGCGGCAGTTAAGGCCTCATGAAATGAACTACCCGACCCACGACTTGGAACTGGCAGCAATTATTTTCGCGCTTAAAATTTGGAGGCATTATTTATGTGGAGAAAGGTTCCAGATCTACACGGACCATCAGAGCCTCAAGTATTTATTTTCGCATAAAGAATTGAATATGAGGCAGGGGCGTTGGATGGAATTGGTAAAGGATTATGACTGCGACATATTGTATCACCCCGGAAAGGCCAACCGGGTAGCGGATGCCTTGAGCAGGAAATCGAGTATCGCGCAATTGTTGGTTAAAGAGTGGATTTTATTGGAAGGAGCGAGGGACTCGGAATTTAAGTTCGAGGTAGGACACCTCTCCAGTCTGATGGCGACGTTAAGGATTGAGCCGGAAGTGCAAGCCAGGATCAAGGCGTTGCAGTCTACGGACCTTGAGATTTAGAAAATCGTGAGTATGGATGACACTAAGAGGAAGCCGAACTTTCAGGTGTCCGAGGATGGAATTCTTAAGTTTCGAGGACGTTTGTGCGTGCCCGATGATTTGGGACTTAAGGAGGAGATTTTGTCGGAGGCTCATAGGAGCAATTACAGTATTCACCCGGGCAGCACTAAGATGTATCAGAACCTTCGTCAGCACTATTGGTGGAATGGAATGAAAGTGGACGTGGCTAAGCATGTGGCCAAGTGCTTGACGTGCCAACAAGTGAAAGCACAACATTGCAAGCCGGGTGGAATGTTGCAACCGTTGGAAATCCCGGAATGGAAATGGGAGCACATTACAATGGACTTTGTAACGGGACTGCCAAGAAGTCAGAGGGGACACGACTCTATTTGGGTGATAGTGGATAGACTGACAAAGTCGGCGCACTTCCTAGCAGTGCGAAAGGACTTCGATCTAGAAAGGTTGGCAGAATTATACGTTCGGCAGATCGTTCGCCTTCATGGGGTGCCAGTATCAATTACTTCGGATAGTGATCCTAGATTTACTGCAAACTTTTGGAAAAGTCTGCAATCACCCATGTGAACTAAGTTACAATTCAGTACGGCCTATCATCCACAGACGGATAACCAGTCTGAGAGGACTATTCAAACTTTGGAGGATATGCTGAGAGCGTGTGTGCTAGATTTTCAGGGCAAGTGGGAAGAACAATTGCACTTAGTGGAATTTGCCTACAATAACAGTTTTTAGCAGAGTATCAGAATGGCGCCATTCGAAGCATTATATGGCAGGGCTTGCAGGACGCCGTTGTGTTGGGATGAAGTAGGAGAAAGAAGTATAACGGGTCCAGAGTTGGTTCAACAGTCGATGGAAACAGTGAAGATTATTCGGGAAAGGTTGAGAACAGCCCAGAGTCGTTAGAAAAGTTACGCGGATCGAAGGCGTAGACCGTTGGAGTTTCTAGTTGGCGATCATGTGTTTCTCAAGATCTCGCCAATGAGAGGACTGTCTCAGTTTGGCAAGAAAGGAAAACTAAGTCCAAGGTACATACGACCGTTTGAGATTTTGGAAAGGATTGGAACATTAGCCTATCGCCTAGCCTTGCCCCCAAATTTGTCACAGGTTCACAACGTCTTCCACGTGTCGATGTTGAAGAAGTACGAACCGGATCCGACCCATGTGCTGAATCATGAGGTAATAGACGTTGACGACAGAGTGTCGTACGTGGAAAAGCCAGTGCGAATCGAGGACAGGAAGGAGCAAGTGTTGAGGAACAAGACGATACCGTTGGTGAAGGTTATTTGGGAACATCACGGGATGGAAGGAGCCACATGGGAAAGCAAGGAAGTGATGCGACACCAATAGCCCCATTTGTTTGAGTAGTCGGGTTGGATTGTAAATTTCGAGGACGAAATTTTTGTAAGGGGGGAAGAATTGTAACAGTCCGGATTTTGGCCCATTTTTGGGAATTATAAAACGTGTAATTCGTCGGTGCGCTTATAATAGAATTTCGCCCGGGAACTGATCACTCTCGGGTTCTTATTTTTAAAAATAGAAATTTTGCTAGAATCGCACTCGATCGAATTTGGCCGTTATTTATACCCTGAACTTGGCAGTCGATTTCCGGGAGTTTCGGGATGAAATAAATTGGACGGTGTCAAAATTATTGTGGCCAGCGTCGACGTTATCAGAAATAGTGAGAAAGTGTATTTTTGAACCGAGTGCGAATTTGGACTAGTAAACCTCCCTCGTAGTGTGGTTTGGGTTATTTTATTTTGGCTGTATGCCCTAGAATATTGTTGGGATTTTTCGGAGATCGTTAGGCCTTTTTCCCGAACTTAATCGGGACCGATAGGTCGATTTTTAGTTCGGACCGTGTCCTTTGGTTCGCGCTTAAAATTTGAATTTGCTTTTTCCTCTCTCTTTCTCTCTCCTCTCTCTCTCTCTCTCAGCCGATCCCCTCTCCCCCGCGCGTGTCTCCCCTCCCCTCTCTCTCTTCCTTTTCTTTCTTTCTCTCTCTCTCTCTCTCTCTCTCTCTCTCTCTCTCCCTTTCCCCTCTGCGCCCGTCCCCTCCCCCGCGCCCTCCCCATGCACGTCCTCTCCTCTGCATGCCTACCCCCTGCTGACCTGACCTGTCTCTCTCTTCTCTCTTCTCTCTCCTCTCTCCTCCCTTCTTCCTTTTCTCCTTTGTTTCTTCCTCTTCTTCTCCGGCTTTTGGTTTCTGCTTCATCCGCCCCTGCTCGCCCAGCCGACGCCGTGCCACCGCCTTTCGCCTGACTGCCGAGCTCCGCCCCGTCGCCGCCGCGCCGCGCCGCGCCACCCCGGCCGGCCCAGCTTCGCACGTCGCCCGCCCCAGCCGCCCTTCCTCCTCTCCCCGCGCGTGCTACAGCGAGCTGCTCGCCGCGCCCAAAGCCGGCCCAGCCGCCGCCGTGTCGCCCGGCCGCCGCCTCTGCCTCGTCGCCTTCGCCGCCGCCTTTTGCAGCCACCACCACCTCCCTTTTCCCTCTCTCTCTCCCGGCCAGCAGCCCCGTCCTGCTCGAGCCGAGCCAGCCCGTTGCCGCCGCTCGCCGGCTTGCCCCGCCCGGTCCCGCTCTGCTGCTCGCCACGCCGTGCCGCCCCGCCGGCCAGCTCGCCGCCCCTCAACCCTCCCTCTCCCTTCCTCTCTCCCCCTCACCCCCTCTCGGCCAAGCTCTTCCCACCCCTGTTCAACCGTCCGCCGGTCGCCGCCGGCCAGCCCCACCGGCCAACTCGGCCGGCCAAGCTCGTGCTCACGCCGTGCCCGTGCCGTGCACGTCGCCCGTGCCCGTGCCCGTCGCCGTGCCCATTGCCTGTGGCCGTGCCCGTGCCCGTGCCCCGTTGCCCAGGCCCGTAGCCCATCCGCGTGCCCAAGCGCCCCGGGCACGCCGCGCGTTCGCCGCGCCTGCGCACTAGGCACGCCAATCGGCCATTGTGCCCACTTTGGCCGGTCAGAGCGCCCGGTCAGAACTTTCCACCCAGGCCATTTTGGGCCCGAGCCAACTTTTCCCGGGCCAAAATTTGGTAAGTGACTCCCTAAACCCTACTTAGCATTTTGGGTATTTAATTGACCAGTTCGGGCTAGAATGGCTAGGGCGTGTATTTAGTTTAATTATTTTATGATTAAATTATATTATGTGGTGTTTTAATTTAGTTAAAATAGACTGATTAGAGTGGAGTGCTTGAGTGAATAATTGTGCGTGACCGACTAGAATGTCGGGTTGGTGAATGAGGTGGCGACTGTGAATTCGGACTGAATGTTGAGTATGAGTGATTTGATATGAATTGGCGTGTGCTTGATTGTGGGAAATTAGCCTGGATCGATCGGAGGGCTGCCAACTTGAGGCGTAGGTTACGCGGGTGTGGCGAATAAGGCATGATTGGACCTGAGGCGTGTTTACGCGGGTCATTGGAAAGAAAGTTGAGCCTGAGGCGTGTTTACGCGGGCTGTGAAAGGATGGTTGGACCTGAGGCGTGTTTACGCGGGTCATTGGAAAGAAAGTTGGGCCTGAGGTGTGTTTACGCGGGCAGTGAAAATTAGCCCGGGGCGTGTTTACGCGAGCTGTGAGAATGAGCCTGAGGCGTGTTTACGCGGGCTATAAGAACGGGCCTGAGGCGTGTTGACGCGGGCAGTAAGAAAAGACCTGAGGGGTGTTGACCCGAGTTGTGAGAAAGTTAGATGGATGCGCATGTGATTTGAGTGTGATTGAAATGGCTGGTTGAGTTTGACTGGATTGGTTGGTTGAGCGTGTGATTGGATTGATTAGTTGAGCGTGTGACTGGATTGATTGGTTGAGCATGTGACTGGATTGGTTGGTTGAGCGTGTGATTGAATTGGCTGGTTGAGCATGTGGATGTCGATCGAATTGATTGATGGTGCGTGTGGATGATTGGTTCAATGTGCGTGTGGGTACTGGGTTGGATTGATTGATTTCGAGTGGAAATGTGTGTGCTGGTGATCGTGATGTGGCGGTGATTTATTCTTGCATTATCATGCTTGAACTAATATGCAGGATTGGCATGTGGATCGAGGTGAGGTAAGCCTCTCATACGAAATTGATTGTATTATTGGTAGTTCGCATGTTAGACTGGCCTAGGTACGCATTAGCCTAGGTTAGGTTTAGGTTGTTACTTATTGAGACTCTGTTTCACGGTTATTATATAACCACTTTCAGATCCGCGACTGTGAGGGATCCGGGGATGCTGCCAGAGTACCACAGGGTTTGAAGGATAGACCAATTTATCCTGTATTTTGAGTACCTTTTTGTAGAGAAGATAGGCTTGTTAACCACCGCCCTCTTTTGAAAATTATGGTTTGATTTTGGGAAGCCGGGTTATCTTTTTGTAATATTGAAGGCTTTTAATGTTAGGTGTTTGTTAAATTCCGATGTTCTATTCCTTGGTCATGTATTTCATTGTCTGGGTTATGTTATTTGTTTCCGCGCGTATCAATCTCTGATGTTTGGGTTGGGTCGGTGACGTATCTGGGACGTCGCATTTAATGATCGACCATCGAGGGATGTCGCGAGCTCGGCGGGGTCCGGGGCGTGACACATAGTGGGCATATTTTTGGGGTTTTTGATTTCATAAAAAAAAGTTCAGGATAATTATGTCATAGTTGACATAATTTGAGGTTTTTGGAGCTTTTTCCCTTATATTTTTTTTTAAGCTTAAATAATATTTTTATTTTTAAATTTAGAGACAAGCCATAAATATAAATTACAAGCCAATATGTGCCGAAAAACAGGTTAGTTCACAACAAATTCAATTAGAGAAAAAACAAAAAGAGAAGTTTACTAACTCGTCGTAATGACATGGCGATAAATTCCAGGCCTATTCTGATTATTTTTCTAGTTGCGATAGTAAATATATAATAAATGATGAAGTTGACTATTGGAAGCTTCTTATAAAACCGAATGGTGACAATGTGACTTAACAGACCAACTCTCTTGGAGGTACCATCTTCTCTTACCCATATCTGTTATCGAGCCATACAATTTTGTACTATAATAAATTTGAAATAGCGAGATAAACACTTTCTCTTGGTAGTGGTCTAATTAGAGCACGCTTCTTATTATAGTGCTCGTGTTAACCAAAGCCTTTACACTAAATATGCCTACTGTCAGATGATTCTATTTTCACGTGCCACCAATACTCATTCTTTATCCAATGTATTAATCCTGTCTCCTTTGCCATCTTACAAGCTTGACAAGCAACAACTTTGTTTGAGCCGTCTGGCCCTATCATCAAATCAAATTGTTGATAGTGATATCATGTTTATGTTGGCACATAATTATTCAATTGGAAATTTTCCAGACTAAAGTGTACTCTATACATACTTTTTAGAGCTTTTAGTATACTTATCCTAATGATGAGGAGATATGTATCTAATTCACTATCAGTAGCGGGAAGGCTTGTCTTGTATGTATCTATCGACCTTTATACTTCTACGTGATATTTATAAACTATTCGTTCTCTTTTTTCGTTTTCCTTTTTAGCTTATATGGTTTGAGCAACTAACTTCTTTAAGAAAATATTAAGTAGACAGAGAAAATACTAGATCGCCCTACTCCTTCATGTAACCATAGTCCAGCGCCATTCAGCAATCGACACGTGGAGCCACGTGGCAGGGGTGGGTCGCACTGACGAAGCCTCTCTCCATCTTTCTCTCTTCAATGTTCATCTTCCCCAACAAATCTGTTGAAGATATGATTGAAGATTTGGAGGATATTGAGGATATTGATTACAATTAGATTACAGACTAATTGATTCAATCCTTGATTGTTTTTGCATTATAGGAAATTGTAATCATACATATTTTCCTTCCTTTTTTTTATCCTTCGTCATTGTACTATAAATTGGAGAATATGTTTGTACAGAATACAATATAGAAGAAAATTCCTCCAATCTCGTCACTTTATTACATGGTATCAGAGCCTCTTTTCTTCCCTAGCCTAGCTTCCGCAAAGTCCTTCTAGAATTGCCTTCGATCTTGTTTCTGAATTGTTGTTGCAACCCTACATTAGCAAAACAAGTCAGAATGCCGTAGGAATTCATATTCTAGGATACCATGCATAACAACCAAAATACAAATTCTGATGAGAACTCACCACAAAATCAAGTCGCGGATCAGAATGACTCAGCCCAAACAGTTGAGGTTCCTGTCGGATCTACAGCTCCTTCAGTCCAAATTTCCGGTCCGTCTAGTGGCCACCAGTTCACTAGTTTCTGGTTCAAGGACGATGGGTCACTGGACCAAGTTAGTGATGGCCTCAATACTGGCCACTCGGAGAAGATGGAGTTCGGAACTCTGGAATTCAGCCCAATGGAGGAGATCCGAATAATGGATCGGGTTGGAGACCCGAATTCATCCAACCGAGCACAAGAACGAATCCCTACTCGGTCACCAACCTAGGTACCTACCCTTTGGAATCGCCACCAGTGGACGCCGCCCAGAGCCCGGTGACCCCCTGTATACGTCGCCGATTGATGGACCGGAACTTCGACTTATCAACCTACAGCTCACCAGACACGACAACTACACAGCATGGGCTCGAGATTTCCGGCAAGCCTTAGTCACGAAAGACAAAGATGGATTCGTGGATGGGGCTGTACCTTTCCAGATTGACGAACGATTGCAACATCACTGGCGGAGGTGCAATCAGTTGGTCTGCACCTGGATTGGGAATTGCCTAGCACCGGACGTCTCGGCCGGACTCCCACCAACAGAGGACTTGAAAATGATGTGGGAAAACATACGTGAGATGCATGGAAGACTCAACCGTGCAAAGCTATTCACACTTACTCTGGCCTTGCTGGAGTTGAAGCAAGGGAACCTCTCGGTTACCGCTTGCTTCAACTGACTCTCAGCCCCATGGAATGAGCTCGAGGCGGCCGAGGAATGACTGGAGGGACTCGAGGCCACTCTCCGACAATACCAAGCAATTAAAGAAAGAGAAAAAGTGACTCGATTCTTGCTCATACTAAATGAAACATACACACCTTTCTGATCACAAATTTTGGCAATGGACCTGATGCCGCCACTCGGCCAAATCTATCAACTAGCTGTCCAAGAGGAGAGCCAGCGACTGGCCACAGTAGAACACGGGCGAAATGAAGGTGTCGCCCTTGCTACTCCTACGGAACCACATTATCGAAGGTTCGGGACGGTTAGAAGCTTCGGGAGCACAGCAATTCTAGGGGAGCCTCACGTGGCGTCTGTTTGGGCAGAAGAAAAGGGAAACCCTAAAGGGTTCCCTCTAATGGATGGCCAGGATTTGAAGTATGGATCAAACAGCCATCCTTTCATCATCAATCCGCCGAATTCAACGGTTTATACCACGCCACGTTAGCGCTGACTTATAAAGCATCCAGTGGTCCAAGAGGTGCCACGTTGTCATATAAAAATGGTGGGCAAAATTCAAAAACAAAAGGTAAATTTTGTGGCTATTGTAAACGTCTATATCATACTATTGATACGTGCTAGAAATTACATGGAAAGCCAAATGACAAAGAAAAGAAAGAGAGAGAATTTTCTGCTTACCAGGTTTTGGCACCAGGGACCGAAAGAATGCATTAAACAATTACTCAAAATCAGTATCAGAGCATCATGAAAGCTTTGGGGCAATTAAGAACCACCGATAATACTGGGAGTTTTTCAGGTACCTCTTTCTCAAAAAGGAATTCACTTTTAGTTGATGCATGGATAATTGATTCATGTGCCAGTGATCATATAATTTGCAACGATAAATTTCTTTCTTATACTCATAAAAACCCCCACTCATCTGTCTCTGTATGTCTTCCAAATGGGAATGCCACTTATGTCAATAAAATTGGTACTGTCCATCCCACTCCAAACATCATTCTCAAGAATGTTCTTTACATACCTAATTTTGATTTTAATCTCATTTTTGTCTCAAAATTATGTAAAGATAATTCTTGTCAAGCCATATTCAATTCCGAAAATTGTTTCTTTCAAGACCATTCGACTGGCAAAATAATGGGCTTGGATAGTGTTGCACAAGGATTGTATTTTTGGAAAAACTTTGACTCATCAAATAAGAGCATCTCTTGTAATGCTTCTATTAGCAATTAAACCCTTATTTCTCACCAATGGCTAGGTCGTAGTGCTCGTTTTCCTTATCCAAAGTGTCCAATATGTCCTTTGGCTAAACAATCACGAACAGCATTTTCAATTAGTACATCTCGAGCTACTAGTTCATTTTCCTTGATTCATATGGATATCTGGGGACCATATCATATCCTAAATCGTGATGGATCTTGTTATTTCCTCACTATAGTTGATGACTATAGTCGTGCCAGTTGGGTCTTTCTTATGCAGTCCAAGGGACAAACCTTTTCTCATCTGTTGAGTTTTCTCTCCATGGTTAAAAACCAGTTTGACAAAACTGTCAAGAAAATTCGTACTAATAATGGACGTGAGTTTTTCACTAGTGAATGCAATTCCTTTCTATCATCTCAAGGAATACTTCATGAAAGCTCATGCACTTATACTCCCCAACAAAATGGGATTGTTGAATGAAAACATCGACATCTCTTGAAAGTAGCTCGAGCTCTCAAATATCAAGCTTCTATTCCTGAAATTTTTTGGGATGATTGTGTGATCACGGCAGTTTACTTAATTAATTGCATGCCAATTAGAATATTTGAAGGTCGAACTCCTTTTGAGATGCTTTTTGGGAAGCAACCTGAGATTGATCATCTAAGAGTTTTTGGATGTCTATGTTATGTTACAACTGTGGGCCTTTGGGATAAATTGGATCCTTGTGCCCTTAAATGTGTTTTCATGGGATACTCCTCTCTATAGAAAGGTTATTAGGTTATGGCGACATCTTCAGAACGTTTCTTCGTAAGCCGAGATATCACCTTCCATGAAGATGTATTTCCATTTCAAGAGATGGCATCTTCATCATCCATCTCATCATCCAACAACAAGCATTTCTTATCAGAAGATGATCTATCCATAGCTCCTTAACAAATCTTTATTGTAAAGGAAGCAATCCAGTCTACACCTTCAGGATTTCAATCTCTAAAGATATCGTCTCGAGAAAATCATTTATCATCTAAGGATGATAACTCGTCTATTTCACCAGTAACATTGGCATCACCTCCTATTAAGGGACCTTCTTCAACAACTCCTGGACAAATAATTACTGAAGCTCCTTGACGCTCTAGATGTACAATTCGTCCCCCCACATGGACAAAGGATTATATATATCCTACATTGGATTCTCCAGGTACACACTATCAAGTATCCTTATATGTTTCCTTTAGCCGACTATCCAAGGAACATACATGTTGTATCAGTAATATTTCCAAGGAACAGGAACCATCCACTTACGAAGAAGCAGCATGTCATCCTCAATGGAAAAATGCTATGGAGACCGAGTTACATGCACTTATGAAGAATAATACTTGGGACATTGTTCCATTACCTCCACATCGTAAACCCATTAGATGTAAATGGGTATACAAAATCAAATACAAATTGGATAGGTCTGTTGAACGATACAAGGCTCGTCTAGTTGCTGAGGGATTCACATAACAAGAGGGTTTTGATTATCATGAGACATTTTCTCCAGTGGCTAAAGAGGTAACTGTTCGTTCTTTTCTATCAATTGCTATTTTTTGCAATTGGCAATTATATCAAATGGATGTCCATAATGCATTTCTACATGGGGATTTGGATGAAGAAATCTATATGGAGCTTCCACAGGGTATAAGGAGATAGGGGGAGTCTTAGGTATGTCATCTTCGTAAATCCCTGTATGGGCTCAAGCAGGCTTTTCGGCAATGGTATGCCAAATTTACCAATGCGCTTACAGACGCAGGCTTCCAACACTCCAAATATGATTATGCTCTATTTACTTGGACTAGAGGTACATTATCAATTTATTTATTGATATATGTTGATGATATTCTTATCTTATGAAATTCAAAAAATATCTGCACTCTACATTTCATATCAAAGATTTGGTACATCCTAAATACTTTCTTAGGATTGAAGTAGCTCAATCCAACAAGGGAATTTGTCTCAGCCAACGAAAATTTGTCTTGGAAAATATCTCGAAAGTAGGCTTATCAGGATGTAAACCAGCTATTATACCAATCGAGCAGAATATCAAGTTGACAACACATGAATATGATATAGGGGATTTTTCACCTAAAGAAGATCTATTACTTAAAGATCCCTCAAGATATCAGTGGCTCGTTGGAAAATTGATTTATTTTACCATGACAAGATCTGATATATGTTATGTAGTGCAGATACTCAATCAATTCATGCATAATCTAAAATAGTCTCTTGAATGCAGCGTTAAAGGTGGTGAAATATTTAAAGGGGTGTCCAGGACTCGGTATACTTTTATCTCGAGATTGTGATATGAAGATGACAACTTATTATGATACGGATTATGCCACTTGTCAGATGACTAGAAGATCTATCACTGATTTTTGCATTAAAATGGGAAATTCATTGATTTCATGGAAGACAAAGAAACAATCAACTGTCTCTCTATCTTTTGCTAAATCAGAATATCGAGCTATGGCAAAAACTGTTTGCAAGATAATTTGGTTATGAGGTCCACTCTCAGACCTTGGAGTACAAGTTAAAGGACCAAGTGAATTATTTTATGATAATGATGCTGCACTCAAATTAGTAGCAAATCCTGTTTTTCACGAAAAAACAAAATATATAGAGGTTGATTGTCACTTCACTCGAGATAAAATTCAAGAAGGGATAGTTGTCACAAGAGGAATTGGAACTGTGAAACAACCTGCGTACATTTTCACCAGAACACTGTGTCAGAAACAACATTCATATCTATTGAGCAAGTGAGGCTTTTTTGGCATATACAAACCCCCAGCTTGAGGGGGAGAGTTGCAGATATGATTGAAGATTTGGAGGATATTGAGGATATTGATTACAATTAGATTACAGACTAATTGATTCAATCCTTGATTATCTTTGTATTATAGGAAATTGTAATCTTACATATTTTCCTTCCTTTTTTTATCCTTCATCATTGTACTATAAATTGGAGAATATGTTTGTACAGAATACAATATAGAAGAAAATTCCTCCAATCTCTTCACTTTATTACAAAATCATCCAGTTTCATCCCAAGTCTCTCTCTCCATTCATGGGTCACCGTCAGCGGTGGCAGCCCCCCTCTCCGGTCAACAGCAGAACCGATGACTTCACCACCCTCAAACGACGACCTAAAATGTACATATATCTGTATCTATATGTCTATGTACATGTTCTCAACCCCAAAGAAAAGCACAAAAAATATTGTCATGGTCTCTTGAAGCCTTTTGTCTTCCCACATCCCATGATCTCCGAAGGCAACTTACCCACCTTTTCGACACCTTCTTCAAACACCACGCCCATGCCCAGATAAAAATGAGACTCTATATGGCAATGGAACAACCAAACGCCCGGATTATTTGCGACAAATCTGAGGGCGGTCCATCCATAAGGATGGACCGCCACCGTGTTCTTCATGATTGGGTTTGCCAAATTGTACTTCTTCGGGTCATTGTCGAGGTCGAATTTGCCTGTCCCGTACGCAAGGACCCAGAAATCATGGCCGTGGAGGTGCCACGGGTGTGTCTCACTGTTGTTTGCCGTCATAGTGTTTGCATTTTGCAATATGATGTCCACTGTAGAGTTGAACTTTAGTCTATATATCGCGGTGCTGGAGGCGGAATTGGTGTTGTTAGCGATGCGGTAGATGTCATAGTTCGCAAAGTCGTGTAGACGGTCTGGCAGCGAGTGCTGATCGAACGTGTGGTGGAGATTCTCCTTTAGGGCAATCAGGTACGGTGTGTGCGGGAGTGTGAACGACATGTTGTTCACGGACCAACGGAAGTAACCGTCAATCTTGTTCTGCGTGTTGAGGAGCACAATCACTCGGTCAGATTTGGGCGGTGGAGTATGGATGTATCCTTGGCGGGCTTTGATCCCCAAGCTTTGAGCCAATCGTGGCGTGAAATCATTCCAAATCGGGCCAGCAGGCGGATCCGTGGGTGGGACCCGCTTCGGATGGTTTGGGTAATAATTAAGAACAGCTAGACCGGGAGGGGTCATAGCAGTGGCGTTCCGGCCAACGATGTTGGTCATGATCCAGTAATTTCTCGACGGTTCTTGGTCGACTTTGATCAAGATGGAGTATGTCTCGCCTGAGTAGATGAACAGATTTCGGGCCACAATTGGCTCCACATAGTGCCCGTCTGCTTCAACTATAGTCATGTTGTGACCCTACAAAATAAAGTTTATTTTGTCATAAGATCCAAGTAGGAAATTCCAACGCACAAGTCGTTGCAAATGTTTTATATAAGAAGCATGTTACTTTGATTGTATATAAAAAGAAAATCAGATAATATCTCAAAAAAATGTGTATGTACGTAAATTGCGTTGAACGTTGTTCGACTTTTGCCGGTACGACAAGTGAATAATCTTATTTGCTCATCAAGTGGACACTTATTTAATAATTGGCCGACATCGAGATTGGCGTTTACGGCCTTTCCCTGTATCTGGACCAACTTCCTTCTGTTGACTCGAATCAATTTGGCGCCTCGATTAAAAAATATTTCAACCAAAAAATTAACTTATCAAGTGGAATCAAACTATCATCTGTGTAAGGTCATTTTAAGATTCTTGTATGCAACTTTCCAAGCTAAATTTTACACAATCTCTCGTGTGTAATTCCGAAATGAAATGTCAAGTGAACATTTTTCTTCTTTGAGACTTTAAAATCGGAATAGGTGATGAAAATTCACCTCAATTTGAAAGCTGAGAGCAGATAGAGCGGTCACACTTGAAATCCTAAGGCGATATGTTTTGCCAGGGATGACTGTTAGTATGTACGGCGAACATCCGGGACTAGTCATGTTACAAGCCATTGGATCTAAGGTCGGAGTGGCCAATTTGGAGCAATTGAACTTTCCCTTTCCTTGAATTAGCAGTGACTACAATTCAAGCAACAAAAGAGAATGGATAAAGTATGAGCAATGAGAGAAGATGGTGTTTTAAGTTTTGAAACTGGAAATCAAATTGACTTAAATCACCTGAGGTTCCCCAACCCAACCGAAGGGAATGGAGGACAAGCCAGCAGCTTGCTCAAAAGTGCTCTTGTGGTACCAGTCGTTGAGGATGATGCTCTTGTCGTAGTCGTAATCGAACGGCTCAGCCATGCCATCCGGCAACGAAACCCGGATTGACCCGTACAATCCAACCTCTCTTTGCATCCCGTAATGCGCGTGGTACAAGTATGTTCCGGGCTACATAAGGAGAAAGTATAATGTCATCTGAAGCTGCCTTGCAAGATGAGAATTTAACCTGGCTAAATTTAAGTGACAAAGCATTGGGATTCACTCGATATATGTGAGTCTAATTCCCATGAACTATCACCTATCAAATGAGGTGAATTCCACATCCAAAAGAACACGCAAGAAAGCATTTGAAAATCTTTTTACTATATATATGGACTCACCCGGTCAACGACAAAACGATAGGTAAAAGTGTCTCCAGGTAAAACGGGACACTGAGTCACCCCTTCTGTTCCATCACTCCATGGACTTCCAATCTACAGTTTTAACCCAACCCAAAGTCATTGTCTCATAATATTTGTATTACAATCTTCATCAAGCACTCGGTCAAGGCTTTCATGACATAGTTTCGATGTGTTTGAAATATACCTGCCGGATTCCGTGCCAATGGATCGCGAGATTCTCTGTCACCAACCCATTGGTAACTTCCACGATGACGATGTCTCCCTGTTGCGCAAGAATGGTCGGGCCCGGGGACCTTCCATTGATGGTGATGACCAGCTTCTTGAAGCAGTCCGGCGACTTGAACTCATACTTCATGTCCCACTTGTAGTGACGAACTCTAGCCTCCGCCAATGCCAGCGTCGTGAAAACACATAGAAAGATTGCTATCAATTGAGTCATCTTTCGTGCTCGCAAGAACCAAACACACCACAACATGTTGAAAATTCGTTGAACGGACGGAGTTTGTGTGGCAACTCTCAACCACAACAGCGAGGTCAAAAGAAGAAGAAGCAGTTGGTATCAGAATATGCCACAGTTTTAGGAATTTATAAGAAAAAAATGGTCTTATTGGTATTTAAAATGTCCAAGGATACACAAGTTGATTATATTATATGTTATGTTACTTAGTCGTAAATTTTGAACATACTAGTCAACGCGTTTTGCTAGGGAATCTGGACCAGGGCCATATGCATGTGCATTTAATACTAAATATATATCAATCAACTAAAATACTTGGTAACTTCGACCGCCTTGAGAAATGAAATTGTTTAATCTTTCCAATGTTGATTTTTCTACTTGTTTTTGTACTCAGAAAGGACGAATGTATTTACCAAATTGGCCTTGGTCAAACTGCAGAAGTTACGTCGAGTTCTGGTGCACGCTCCCAAATCTAGTAGAAGTGGAACTATTCATTGGACCCCAATTTAAAAAGACCTGGAGCAACGTCACTTCCAAAACAATAAAAACAAGAAAAAATCTCATGAAAATCCTAAACTTCGCGATACCTGTACCTCAAATTTTTCTTTCGTCTCACAAATATATCCCAGGATGTGTCATGGTGTTTCACAAATACTTTCCATCAAAATTCTGTGCATTATGGTTGTTGAAAATCCGATGTGGCAACGGTAGACCTATCAAAATGAGTCATAAACCCATTTCTTAACCAATATATCAGTAAATGGGTCATAAATGGGTATAAACATAATATGGATGTTAAATCGATCGTAAATAGATCATAAATGGGTTTACAACTTATTTAAACTCAACTCATCTCCCTTGCCTTACTCAATCTTGAGCTTGCTCACTCCACACTCTTATTTCAATTTGGGTATGATTTTCCTAGATTAAGTTAAATATGTAAGTATTTTAGTAATATGGGTTCGGTCAGGTATGGGTCATTAGATTTTCATTACATGAAAATTGATCAAAACAGGTTTAATGAGTTTATTTGGGTCGGATCATTTTCAACCCGACCCAAACCCGACCCGACCAACTTATTTGACAGGTCTATGCAATGGGCCTACACAACATCATGTCGGATTTTTAACAATCATGATGGACTAAAATCTAGTGAAAGATATTTTTGGGTCATTGGTACAAGTTTGGAGTATCAATGAGATGAAAAAAAGAGAGAAATTATCCAATCAGTCCTAAATCCATTGTACGGGTCTCAAAACTTTTCAATTTATCAATTTAATTTTAAATATTTTTACGAAATTTTAATATTGTCCTTTTGGCCAATTTTCATTGGAAATTGCTAATGTGACAATTTTCCATGTAGGACGGCTGCCGATGACTATATAGCCGTGCTAGCGATTTTCATCAAAAATTGGCTGGAAGAATTATATTGGAATTTTGTATAAATGTTTAGAACTAAATTAGTAAAATTGAAAAGTTAGGTTTATGGCTGATTGGGTTATTTTTCCCGAAAAAAGGTTTGGAGATATTGATGTCCAGTAGGAAAAATATAGGAATTTTGACGAGACTATACCATAAAATAATTTGTCCTCCATATTTCCTCTCATCTTTTTAGTCTAATTAATGACGTATGCTTTATCACTCTCCAATCTTGTTTCAGTTCAAAGTTTTCCTTAATTCTTTCTTGAACCTAGCTTGAAGAGAACAACTCACATTTTTCTCTAAAAGAGCAAAAGCTTAACTCTTTAACAAGAAACACAAATCCTAGAACAAAGAAGAAGAACAAGAAGAATTTTATTATTGTTCAACTATGAAAAAAAGTTATCACTATGGCTATGACCCTGTCCTCGAGGTTGTTTTTCTATGAATGAATATAAATTTGGATGTGACGAAGTTGTGATTATGTTTTGACTTCCATCAAAATCATTTGAAACTTAGACAAAAAAGAAAATTCATCATTTTCTAACAATTCGAATCAACAGCATTATATCTTCAACAAATTAATGAATTCATCACATGGAAAGGAAAGATATTTTTCGACTTTGAAACATAGTTTTATTTAGACTAAAGAAATCTTTTACTTTTAGTTAATTTCAAAACTATGCAAATAATAAGTTAACTACTTTATCTTTTGGAAACTTAGTACGAATAGGGTATGTGAACTAGAGAAACGATAAATAAATTTTATTGAGAGAGAGAGAGAGGGGGGGGGGGGCACTGCTAATTTTAAATATTTAACCAAATTTTATGATTAAAGGGTAATTTGATCAGTTATTACAAAAAAAGGTATGTATTATCCAAAAAAGTTGTGGAAATAGCGCCACAAAGAAAAAGAAGAAGAAGAAGAAGAAGCTATAACCGGGGCATAAGGAATCCTAGAAGTCTCCGTTGTTGGTCGATGCAAAAATAATATTGTGATAAAAACAAAATCTTTATTAATGACCGTGCGTCTACGCCGCCCAGGCCTAAACTTTATTTGTCTAGCTCCCAATAAAAAATATGTGCTTCCACTAGTCTTCTTCCTTTTCTATTACCAAGTCTTTTGCCCAAAAAAGTCAAGTCAACTCTGCTTGAAGTATGCCGAAATTGCCTCGCAAATCATGTCAAGATGAAATGTGAAAAAATTTATGTTAAATCTAAGGCCATCCCAATAGTTGATCAAGCAAATGGAGCGATTTGCAGTTAGGAACCCGCCACAGTCAACTTTATTGATTATGGATAAGACATGTGCCGCAAAATTTTCGGCATGTCCGAACCATTTTGGCTCATTCTTGCATGATCCATTGGATTGTCTCATGATCTTGGAATGCATCCAATTAACTTAAATTGATTTCCTCTTTAAACGAAGAAAACCAAGAGATCAGCGATAATGATGATATAGATGTATGATTGAAACATTCAAATTTTGTCAATCGCGGTGAATCATGTCTAGATAAGAATTTTCCACTTCAACACCGCCCCGAAGCTCTAAATTAGGGTAATTTGAGGTTATAGCCATTTTCCCCATTCTTTTCATGCCTTCAAATATCTTTCCACAACAATGTATACAATTAAATGATAATGAAGCATGTAGTGTGTTTATTTGATATCATGAGAAGAGAAAAACATTGACTCAGTTTTCTTGTTTCTTCACCGTAAACTTCTTCCGTCTCGGGCTAGTCACGTCTCAGTCTCGAAGAGCCATGTTGAAGTATATTTATGGATATTATAGAAATCCCTATAAGAGGATATTGTTAGATATATTATTAGATAGTAGAAATATTATTTGATATTTTGTTATTTTTTCATATAGTTAATTTTTTATTATATTATTTCCTTTCATATGCGTATTGTTTGGGTATAAATATGGTATGTGGTCAGTCGCCGGCCGTCGCCAAGGCCCAACAACCGGCGAAGGAATAAGGAAAAAGAAAAGGAAAGAAAAGAAAGGAAAAGAAAAAATATAACATTATTTAAAAAATTCAAAAATTTTTATGAAAAAATTGTTAAGATTATTGATATCAGTGTCGGCTGTGTCACGTAGAATAGTTGACATTCAAGTCAACAATTTATAGCCAAAAGTGGTTAGAATGATTAAATTGGCAAATTGTCAAAAGTTTTAGGACACAATTGGCACAATTTATGTCCAAAAAAAAATTGGCACAGTTGAAAGGTTTATGACTGAATTGGTACGAATGCAATTGTTTAGGATATTTTTTAATTTATTTTTCCACCTCTTTTTTTTGTTTTTTTTATTCCCTTGATCACTCCATACTAAAAATTTTATTAAATAATAAACTATACAATTATTATATACACACAAAATATATATTGTAGAGTAGAAAGAAATTCAAAAATAGAAATAAATAAAAACGAAAATTTTTAATTTTAATTTTATTTTTTATATTGGAATTTAAATATTATTCATATTATTTTAATTTTATTGAATTAATAAGTTTGTTATTTGAAAAAAAATAGCTCTTACACCACAAATATAAGAAATCCTGTCTATCTTTATGCCACCTCCCCATGGGGTATATTTGTTAAGGCTATATTCCATTATATCCGATTTTGTCCTATCTTGGGTGAGAACCAAATAGGTTAGGATAAATTTTATCATATTATGACTTTTATCTTGGCTACCAAACATAGTCAAAAAGTATATAGAACTTTCTAATTTAAAATCATGATAAGGAAATTAGTAAGAAAGATAACCTAATTTCTATCACGTAAGCTAATCAAATAACTTGTTTAAAATATAATTAAAAATCACCTGATTCGAAGATAATGTCCTAAAATTAACATATGAAAGTGAAGAATCTCCTTCTCAATTCTTTTACAATAGTTCAGTAAAGATTTTCTTATAGATTAAGCAAAACAAGTGATTAAACAAGACAATCACTCTCGCATCACTCGAACTCTGACGTGTATCTCAACCCTCAAATTACACTCAACAAACTCACAGATTATCCCTTACAGGATTCTCATGAAACTAGGAACAGATCTCACAAAGGATCTTCCATAACTTTCTTTGCGGCTGATATGCTAATATCTTTATGAGGTAGAATCTAGCACGTCCATCAAGAAGCCTAGAACACTCAAATATATGTCACGTTCAGCGAAATCCTATTTTGATCATGTTCCAAGCGCCCACTTACGATAAGAATCCGATGTGAGCGCCAAAGCACATGGGATATGAGAGCCCAACTGGCCGAGCAACTCGACAGTGCATGGTCGAGCACCCAGCTTGATATGGGGTTGTTGCTAGGTATCCGTGGGGTTCCTGGATCCAATTTTCCTGATTCTCACTCCACCTCCTTACTTCGTATCTTACAATTCGACCGCCCATTTGAGTCGGGTTTTCTTCAAATGATTTCAAATTCGAGACGTATATAAATTAAAAAGTGCCATCTTCAAGTCGAGTATATTTTCCTTATATGTTTCTCTCTAATATTATGAGTGGACATATGTTGGGAGAGAAATCACGTTCACACTTAAGAGTGACGCATGATATGCCTCGAGTTGACTACTACTTCTTCCTAGCGCTAGGTGTTTGACCATTCAATGAACGAAAATTATTAGGATATAAGGTGTTTGCTTTCCCCTTCATTTGCATTAGTTCAAAACTCATAAGATTTTCCTATGGTACACAACTATGTGTTGGGTTTTTTATACAACCTATTTTCATCATCGTTGATTGGAAATTTTCTCGTCTTTTGTATTTCTCACTTTCTTAGCACTTCTTTTACGTAATTGTAGAGCACTTAATTAGATATACTTACATATTCAAAATCCCGACGCTATAGTATGATCACGCCATAGAAAATTATAAAACTAGGGTTTCTGTTAATCTTTTTTTCTCCGAAAGACATTTGTATTATGGACCACGCAATGAATTTTTCCAAGATGTCCCTGAAGTGCTATTTAGAGGACAAGGCATAGCAGATTGTTGACTAGTTTTTTTAATGTTTCACTTAGTTTTTTTAATGTTTCACTTGTATCGTTGATTCTTTCAAGAGAGCTTAATCCTACACATTGATGATCATGGAACTTGTTTTTCTCTTAGGGCATTGCAATATTCTGCATGATTTGACAATGGGGTTTCTACGAGCTACACATACAAGCAGTCTCTCTTTACCTATCGGTTTAAATTTTTTAGTTGAACTTTTTAGTAGTGAGCACAATTAACAACACTGGATCATGGGTACCCCATCTCACCACCTTTGAGAATGAGAGAGAGATAGTTCCTGCAACTAGTCATTTGATTAACAACTAATTAAAGCTCGTTGACAAAAAAATTTGCCATTCTTTTGAGTGCACATTGTTACTGGTTTGCTGACGACTTTCTCTCTGTCGCGTGCTCATATCCCACCTATTACCTGGACAAACAACCCAACTGCACATGCATGAGACCATGTCCAAAGCCAGGTCAAGACAACATTGTGAACATCATCTCCAATGACCACAATCATAAGGATGACGACTAAAGAAAGAACCAAATCAGCAAGGAGGCAACTCCTCCTTCCCACTCTCTGACCGATGGGTTACACGCTCCAATTACTTCTCATAGTGTGGTCAGCATAATTTAGAGTTAAGAAATGAAGAATGCTGACAACCTTCTTTATCCGTAAGTCCAAGATATGCAAAAAGATCGTTACATGATTATAACCAGGAACGAGAAGAAGTGACTCTATAATAGTAGTAACAAAAAGAAATAAACAGAAATTTATTCAAAGAAAGAGTGACTAGCCTTGGTACAATAAAGTGCATACATTTCTGTCCACAGAAAATTAATCAATTTACTGAATGTCAGAGTGTAAATCCTGTTCTGCGAAATCTTGTCCCCCATCACCATTCTTTCATGCCGAGTAAAGTCAAGTTTGCTAGTATCTGCCTCTCAACTCGTCCGTGTCCTATCGATTTCGCAGATAAACGGAGGATCATCGTATGGATAATCTTGTTATGGTCTCTCGAAGCCTTTTGTCTCACCACAACCCATGATCTCCGAAGGCAACTTGCCCACCTTTTCGATACCTTCTTCAAACACCACGCCCATGCCCATATAAAAATGAGACTCTATATGGCAATGGAACAGCCAAGCGCCTGGATTATCCGCAATAAATCTGAGGGCGGTCCACCCATAAGGATGGACCGGCACCGTGTTCTTCATGATCGGGTTTGCCAAATTGTACTTCTTTGGGTCGTTATCGATGTCAAATTTCCCCGTCCCATACCCAAGGACCCAGAAATCATGGCCATGGAGGTGCCACGGGTGCGTCTCGCTGTTGTTCGCGTTCAAAGTGTTTGCATTTTGCAATATGATGTCCACTGTAGTGTTGAACTTTAGTCTATAGATTGCGTTGCTAGAGGTGGCATTGGTGTTGTTTGCGACGTGGTAGATATCGTAGTCTGCAAAGTTATATAGCTGGTCAGGCAGCGGGCGCTGATCAAACACGTGGTGGAGATTCTCCTTGAGGGCAATCAGGTATGGCGTGTGCGGGAGCGTGAGTGACACATTGTTCACGGACCAATGAACATATCCGTCGATCTCGTTCTGCATGTTGAGGAACACAATCACTCGGTCAGATTTGGGCGGTGGAGTGTGGATGTATCCTTGGCGGGCTTTGATAACCAAGCTTTGAGCCAATCGTGGCGCGACGTCACTCCAAATCGGGCCGGGAGGCGGATCCGTGGGTGGGACCCGCTTCGGATGGTTTGGGTAATAATTAAGGACAGCCAGACCAGGAGGGGTTGTGGCCGTGGCATCCCGGCCAACAATGTTGGTCGTGATCCAGTAATTTCTCGACGGTTCTTGGTCGATTTTGATCAAGACAGAGTATGTCTCGCCCGAGTAGATGAACAGATTTTGGACCACAATTGGCTCTACATAGTGCCCGTCTGCTTCAACTATAGTCATGTTGTGACCCTGCAAAATATAGTTATATTTGTCATATTATCGAAGAAGTGCATTCCAAAATAAGAGTAGATATTTCACTTGATTCCGGAAAAAAAAAAAGAAAATCAAGTAATATCTCAAAATGTGGGTATGTAAAGTGCATAGAACATTTTTAACTTTTTTGGTACAAGTGGATATATATTTTTATTTGCTCAGCAAGTGGACACTTTAACATTTCATCACCGTTCCCCGACTTCTAAATTTGGGAAATTTCTTAAATATCCCAGCCAAAAAATTCAACTTATTAAGTGGAATGAAACTAAGGTGTGTATAAGGTCGTTATAAAGATTCTTGTGTGCAACATTACAAGATAATTTAACACATGATCTCATAATCTGAAATGAAATGTTAATAGTGAAGGTCCTTCATCTTCAAGACTTTGAAATCGGTCTAGGAAGCGATGAAAAGGAAGAACCAAAAGAATAATTTATAAGTGATGAAAGTTTACCTCAATTTGAAAGCTGAGAGCAGATAGTGTGGTCAAACTTGAAATTCTGAGGCGATATGTTTTTCCGGGGAATCAGGATTGGTTGCATTACAAGCCGATGGATCTGAGCTTGGAGGGGCCAATTTGGAACAGTTAAACTTTCCTTTCCCTTGGATTAGCAGTGACTACAATTCAAGCAACAAAAGAGAATGAAAAAGAATATGAGCAATGAGTGAAAATGGAGTTTAAGTTTTGGGATTGGGAATCAAAGAAACTTAATTACCTGAGGCTCCCCGACCCAAACAAAGTCAATGGAGGTTAGACCAGAAGTTTGTTCATAAGTGCTCTGGTGGTACCAATCGCTGAGGATGATGCTCTTGTCGTAGTCGTAAGTGAATGGTTCGACCATGCCGTCCGGCAGCGAAACTCGGATCGATCCATACAGTCCGGCCTCTCTTTGCATCTCATAATGGGCGTGGTACAAGTATGTTCCGGGCTACATAAGGTAAAAGTTTGATGTCATCTAGAGCCACCCTCGCAAGATGGGACTTTAATCTTATGTGTGTTCATGCCCGTTGTGTGTTCATCTAGATATTCGATCTACATATGAACAAGTGTTGTTGGAAAAAATTTGGGTGACAACAACGTTGGGCTGCACTTAAGACATGAGAGTCGAATTTTCAAGAACTATCAATGAAGCTACATAAAAACTTCACATGATGTGACGGTTTAGAAAAGCTTGCGTGAATATGGGTGAACGATAATCTTTGTATTTTATATGGAAACTCACCCGATCAACAACAAAACGATAGGTAAAAGTGTCTCCAGGAAAAATGGGACACTGAGTCACCCCCCCTCACTACAAAAAAACTTGTTTTTTGCGACGGAATTTTCGGCGGAAATTTCGGAAAAATCCGTCGCAAATCGAATTTGCGACGGATTTAGCGACGGAAAAAATTCCATCGCTACTCAGGCGTCGCAAAATTTTGCGACGGAAAATTAACAAATCCGTCGCAAATTTGCGACGGAAAAAATTCGTCGCAAAATTCGTCGCAAATTTGCGACGAATATAATCCGTCGCAAATTTCGTCGGAAAATAGTCCGTCGCAAATTTGCGACGGACTATTTCCGTCGCAAACATCCGTCGCAAATTTGCGACGGACGGGTGAAGGTCCGTCGCAAAATTTGCGACGGACGAGTGAAGGTCCGTCGCAACATTTGCGACGGACGGGTGAAGGTCCGTCGCAACATTTGCGACGGACGCGTGAAGGTCCGTCGCAACATTTGCGACGGACGCGTGAAGGTCCGTCGCAACATTTGCGACGGACGCGTGAAGGTCCGTCGCAAAATTTGCGACGGACGCGTGAATGTCCGTCGCAAATTTGCGACGTACGAGTGAATGTCCGTCGCAAATTTGCGACGTACGAGTGAAGGTCCGTCGCAAATTTGCGACGGACCTTTAGGTTCGTCGCAAAAATCCGTCGCACATTCGTCCCAAATTTAGTCGTAAATTTGCGACGGACACGATCAGTCGCTAATTTATTTCTGTACAAAATTGGTCGCAAAATCATCGGAAAATTTGTCGCGAATTTCGTCGGAAAATTCGTCGCGAATTTCGTCGCAAATTAGCGAAAAACTTTAATAATAGCAAAATTTGGCTTAAAATATTTGTCGTTATTTTTACATCATTTCGACAACAAATTATTGTTCATATCAATCAAAAGAGACAATGACATATAATTGAAACAGAAAAACGAACAAACCATAAATTCTGACAAATCAGCCACAATGACATATAATTGAAATAAATAACATAACAAAAGTTATAAAGTCTGACATGATGCTATTTGATATCTAATATTACAATACATTCAAAACATGAACTAAGAGACAAGACAACCATAGAAGACGCAAAAAAACCATACAGAAGCAGAGGCGGCTTTAGTACGCTGGCAGGACACCAAAAGTAGTCACCTTCGTCAAGACCTGAGGAAATGTCGATACAAAAATCAGTCCAGAATGTAACAAAAATAACAAAAATACGTTTCAGGACGAACATAAATGTTCTTACATATGAATACGAGTGAAATTATGAAAAACCAAGACTATGAAGCAAGCTTACCCAAAATTTTAACTAGGGGGAGACCGGAGAAAATCATCATCATCATCAACATCATCATCAGCAGCAGCATTCTCGACATCAATGTGTTGGTCATCACCTATTGGATTGGCTGGAGGTACAGGAGGCCCGGCATTGCGTTGGAGGTTAAGGTGTTCCATAATCGCTCTCACTTGTTCTTCCAAGTTATATATTCGTTCATCCTTCTTAAAAAGTAAATTATTCAGACGATCCACTTCTTGGTTCAATTGCTCCTCCACTCGTGACTTCCTTCGACCAGTCCCAGCGGCTGATGAACTTCCAGGCTTATTCGACATGTATATCCTTGACAACGATCCCAGCCCAAATATTTTCCCTTTTTTCGGCCCACCCGATGCCTCCATCCATAATGCCATATTATCAACTGGTGGCCGGGACTCAGGACAATCATCACTACCACTAGCACTACCACTTGCACCAATTAACAGATCATCATATTTTTCCTACATTAACAATGTAGATGAAAATAAAATCACTATATATATATATACCATAAATATTGAAAGCATTAACGGTTTTGCATTATAGTTTACATATAAGTCAAAGTATAACCTTACATACCTTAACAGCTTTTGCTCGATCGCCAATCCATGTCTTATCTTTCTTTTGAAATGTGCGTTCAAATGTAGCTGCAAATGTCGGTTCCGTCCCCAATTCATGTGCCTACAAAATGTAAACTTGAGTAACTGAATTAAATTAACTTATAAGTCATTTAACAGACTTACCAGTCGTTTGCAATGCTCCGCAATGTTGATAAAGCCCCCAGCATATGTGGCTGACCCATCATTAGAACTAGAAGATCGGTTCTTCTTATTCTGCTCACAGAGTTGCCGACTCTGTTCAGATGCCCAAAATGTGTTAATTGCCACCCAATTATCAGCTGTAAAAAAGGACGGCTTCGCTTGCTTGCTCTTCGCTCTATTCATAACATTTCGCATAAAATCACTATTTTTTTTATCGAAAATTCGTCTCACTTCATTGTCTTCCGTTTCGTCCCACGTGAACTTCCGCTGCAATAAATAAAAACACAAATTGGAAATTATTATGATGATCACATATCCATAACCATGCACCAAACACATATAGACAGATTTTGTAAAGTTCATTTGAGGGAAAAATATCTGATCCTTTAGATATCGAAAACTACAAAATTGTTCTAGTCCCTTTACATCATTCTTGACCATCAATATACTAAACCAAACTTAATTTCTGAGAAAATAAAATATGTACAACTTATCTTGAACTCATTCCACCACATTTCTTTTACTTCTTGTGGAACACTTCTGTAATTAAGATACTCTCCCATCTAGAAATTTCTGACTATTTTGTTCAATTCTCTCACAACAGACGTAGCATCCGTGAATCTACATTTATACAAATATTGTGCAACATGGATAATTCAGTTAACATCAATATTTAAAGCCCTAAATATGACATATACTAAAATAAAAATGAAGTACTTACGAATCTCCACATGGACATATAAAAAATCGGTTATCTTCTTGCCCTCTGTTTCCGTCAATATTCGATTGTTCTGCCGAATAATGGGGTGGAACGGAAGGAGGGGGAGCTACAGGAGATTGAACTGGAGAATGTTCAGTTGGCATGTGGTGAAGTCCTGTAACATGTTGTTGATTGTGGGAGGAAGGGCCAACGTGCTCATATTGTGACGGACCATATTGTGGTTGAGGGTTCAATGCCAGGACATGAGAAGAGGAAAGGGACGGGGACGAGGACGAGGATGAGGAAGAGCCTCGTCTTCTAGACATAAATCCTCCACGTTTAAACTGACAAATAGGAAGGTTATACGAATATGTAAAGAACTATTGACACGTATTATGAACACATAATGATGTACATGACGAAACTTACCATTTTGATGAAAAGACTGAGAAAATGTTTCCTTCAAATGAGCCAATGTCGAGTGCTTATGACGTGTAATTTCCTACAAATAAATATACTATGAATCCCATTCATTTTCATATGAAACATCTACATTGTTAATGAGCACGATATGGGTGGCCACAGGTATCAAACATCACTATATGAATCGCATGCATTTTCATTAATTTTTTTTACCACGTACAAAAATTTATATTTCACTGAAAGTTGGTGGCCACAAATATTCTAAATCATTCTATAAAGTTTTGTAAGAAATAAATTATTATTGTTATTCTTAAATTTTTTTTTGGAGGTAAAAAAAAATTTCACTAAAAGTTGGTAGCCACCGATATTCTAAGACATTCTGTAAAGTTTTGAAATTTTAAGAATTTTTATATTATTAATTTTAATATAAATTTTTTCTTGTGAAAAAAAAATTCCATACTAAAATTGGGTGGCCACAAGTCGTCTAAACTATTAGGTTAAGTTTTCCAAATTTTAGTCATTCTTTATTTTTACAATTTTTAAGGCATGTTACAAAAATTAAATATAACTAAAAGTGGGTGGCCACAGGTATTATAACCCATTTCGTGAAATTTTGGAAATTTTTAAATTCTAATTTTTTTTGCCATCTAAAGAAATTTAAATTTAATCGCAAGTTGATGGCCATATGTTTTCTAGGAAATTCGGTGCATTTTTTAAATTTTAAATTTTTTTACTTTTTCTTCACAAAAAAAAAATTTCCCTCATAATGGGTTATCACATTTATGTTAAGCCATGTTATCATGTTATAGAAATTTTAAATTTTTTAATAATTTTTTCGCCGGAACGTTAAAAAATGTAAATTTCATTGAAAATGGGTTGGCACTATTAATTTTTGCAATTTTGTGATATGATGAAATTTTAGTTTGTTAAAAAGTTTAAAAAACTTTTATGGTCAAATTTCATATATGTTGTCAGTATTTACCGTTTTTTTAATTTTTCATAATTTTTTATAAAATTATTTAATTTTTAAGTATTTTCTGCGAAAACGTTTAATCAATTATCCTATCGTCATTTAACGCTTAATCATCCACATAATAAACAAATTAACCAGTCCACCATCAATCAAAGTCATATACAATCCTAAAATCGACCCGTAATTTAGCCAATCAAAAGTAATCCTAAATAATCCATAACCAAATCCGACTAATTATCTAAATATACTAACTACGGATTAGAAAATAGACCTACGTAGTTTAAGGACAACAAAACCTTGTCTTCTGGACAGTGGCGGTCCCGGCACGGGTGTGGGTGACAGCGAGGGTGGCGGTAGGGATGGTGACGACGGCGGCGGCGGCGGCTGGCCGGCGGCGTGGTGGTGACGACGGCGGCGGCGGCGGCTGGCCGGCGGGCCGGTGGTGACGACGGCGGCGGCGGTGGCTTGCCGCCGGGGCGGTGGTGACGACGGCGGCGGCCGGCCGGCGGGCCGGTGGTGACGACGGCGGCGGCGGGGCAGTGGTGACGACGGCGGCGGCGGCGGAGGCGGCTGGCCGGCGGCGAGGGCGAGGGCGGGGGCGAGGGCGGGGGTGAGGAGGGGCGGGGGCTCGAGGGCGACGGGGACTCGGGCGACGGGACACGACGGGGCCGGGGGCGGCGGCGGCGGCGGCTGCTGGCGGGCGGCGAGGGCGAAGGGGCGAGGGCCGGGGGCAGGGGCGACGGCGACGGCGGGGGGCGGGGCGAGGGGAGACGGCGGGGCCGGGGGCGGGGGCGACGAGGGCGAGGGGAGACGGCGGGGGAGGGGCGGGGGCGACGAGGGTGAGGGGAGACGGCTGGGGCGGGGCGGGGGGCGGGGGCGACGAGGGGACGGGGGCGACGGCACGGGGGGCTGCGGGGCGGGGGCGGGGCTGGGCGGGGGGCGGCGCGAGGGAGACCGGCGACGGGCGGGAGGGCGAGGGCGGCGAAGGGCGGCGGAGCTGCAACGGCGGCGGCGAGGCGGGACGGCTGGGCGGCGACTGCGACGGCGACGGATCTCTGCAAGCACAAACCAGATCTGAGTCGGGTGGGCGAGAGGCGCGATCCGGCGGAGATAAATCGCGATAATTTGCGACGGACTTTGCTGGTCCGTCGCAAATTTGCGACGGACTTTTCTGGTCCGTCGCAAATTTGCGACGGAATTACCATGTCCGTCGCAAATTTGCGACGGACACGCAAAGTTCGTCGCAAATTTGCGACGGACTACCACCTCCGTCGCAAATTTGCGACGGCATATGGATGTCCGTCGCAAAGTTGCGACGGAAAAGCACGTCCGTCGCACATTTGCGACGGACAAGGAAGTGCCGACGCAAATTTTCGACGGACGGAGGTCTGCCGTCGCACATTTGCGACGGACATACTTGGTCCGTCGCAAATATTTCACCGACAAATATTTGCGACGGACCAAGTATGTCCGTCGCAAATTTGCGACGGACACGTATGTCCGTCGCAAATTTTCGACGGACACGATAGGTCCGTCGCAAATTTTGCAATAAAAAAATTTGGACGAAAATTACAAATCCGCCGCGGGAAAATTCCCTCGTTAAATTTGCGACGGACAATGTGAATCCGTCGCAAATTTGCGACGGATAGTGCGTGTCCGTCGCAAATTTGCGACGGACGTGTGTTCTCCGTCGCAAATTTCGCACGGTTGAAATTCCCGCGCAAATTTGCGACGGATACATTGACGGTCGCAAATTTGCGACGGACGCCTCCAGGTCCGTCGCAAATTGGCGACGGACGCCTCCAGGTCCGTCGCGAGTTTGCGACGGAACGCTCCATGTCCGTCGCAAATTTGCGATGGACGCCTCCAGGTCCGTCGCAAATTTGCGACGGAACGTTGCATGTCCGTCGCAAATTTGCGACGGATCTGTAAATTCCGTCGCAAATTTGCGACGGATACATTGACGGTCGCAAATTTGCGACGGACTCCTGCAGGTCCGTCGCAAATTTGCGACGGACGCCTCCACGTCCGTCGCGAGTTTGCGACGGAACGCTCCATGTCCGTCGCAAATTTGCGACGGACGTCTCCAGTCCGTCGCAATTGCGACGGATCTTTGTATGTCCGTCGCAAATTTGCGACGGTCAGGTATAATTGTTGCGACGGCTAAAATTTTTCAAAATTTGCAATTGACAAATCTGAATCCCGCGTAAATTTTTACCGGTAAATATTCCCTAACAAAATTTGCGACGGACAAGTTGCGAGTCCGTCGCAATTTTGCACAGACTAAATGATCGTTGTAAATTTGTGACGTCTTTTTCGATCAAAAATTTTAGCGTCTCATTGATTAGGGTCCTAAATTTGCTACGCATTTTTTTCAGTTCAAAATTTTGCCATCTCAAATTTTGCAATGGAAATTGAAATATCGGAAATGTTACGACACGTGAATAATATTTGACTTGTCGGCATTTAGAGACAAAATTCCCGACGATAAATTAAAATATAAAGAATAATCGACAATAACAATAATAAAAAAGCACAATAACAATAATGATGACAACATAAAAAATAGCACTTGTAGCATTAATATTTACACATCTGTTGTGTGTTGTGACAAAAATTTTAATCTTCATCTTCGTCTTCGTCTTCGTCTTCGTCTTCGTCTTCGTCTTCGTCTTCGTCTTTGTCTTTGTCCTCGTCTTCGTCTTCGTCTTCGTCTTCGTCTTCGTCTTCGTCTTCGTCCTCGTCTTCGTCCTCGTCTTCTTCATCTGTCTGAAAATCAGCTTCAGAACATCCTTGTACATTTAATTCGCAAATTTCAATTGGATCCACATCTATCATTACTCCACACGGATCTCGTAAAGTTGGTATGTTATATTCCTCAATTTCAACCGTGTTACACACTTCCTCTTGTTGGTAGGCTCTATCCTTCCAGTGTTCCTCGATTTTCCTCCGTGCTTTGATTTTACATACAGCCCACCAATCAGCTTTGTCACGTTTCAAACTAGGAAATGATGCATAACATACTTGAATTGCTTGTTGTGCCAAGACAAATGGTTCATACTTCATATACCTTTTCTTGTGATTTATTTCGATCAAATTGAACTTCGTATGCACCTTCATTCCTTTGATGGGATCGAACCACGTGCACTTAAATAACACAACCCGCATCATTAATGGTCCAAGATACTCTATCTCTATGATTTCATCCAACAAGCCATAAAAATCATCTTTCCAACTGTCACTATTGGATGACCGAACAGACATACCACTATTCATTGTGGATTTTCCCATTCCGTATTCTTGAGTATGAAAATTATATCCATTTATGAAATATGCTGGCCAACGTCGAACTTTTAACTGTGGACCCCATGATAGATAATATAGCAATCCTTGCCCTCCAAATTCATCATAATTACTGTGAACCTAGAGTTACACATGTAAAGTCAATAATATATATTTTACTAAATGATGTATAAGGTATATAATTTTAATAACTTGGTTTTGGTCCATAGGCAACTTACATATGTCTTGAACCATGCTGCAAATTGTTCATCGCACAAACGGTCAAACTCATTTGGTTGTAGTCCAGCCATTGAAGTTTGGAAAATCCTAATATTAAAAATCATATTATTATTAGAAAATATTTGACACGCAAAACATATATTTGCAAATTTACACTTACTTGAAGTATGGCTCGACTTCTGGGCAGTTCAGTAAAATATAAGTATGGGCTGCATGAAGTTCTTCACCTGATAAGTATCTGGGTCGACATGCACCGCATGGTCGACCTAGATAATTGAAAATAGAGAATGCCGTGCAATTAAGATCAATGGGGCCCTCATCATTTCTGCCTGCTCTCCGGCTCTTGCACTGAACGTGCGGCTCAAAATAGTATGATGCAAATGTTGTCACTTCTTCCACAATATATGTATTACAAATTGAAGCTTCAACACGTGCCTTATTCTTCACTTTTTTCTTCAAATGATATAAGAATCTAGTTGAAATAGAAAGAAACTTATCGGAACATATTATATAATAAACTAATTTGAACTGTTTTTTAAAAAAAATATTACCTCTCAAATGGATACATCCATCGAAATTGGACGGGACCTGCAACTTTAGCCTCGTAAGGCAAGTGAACTAACAGATGCTCCATCGAATCAAAAAACGCTGGAGGAAATATCCTTTCCAAATTGCAAAGAATAATTGGAATATCTCTCTCTAGTTTCTCCATGTGCGATGCTTTTAACACTGTCGAGCAAATATCATGGAGGAAATTACTTAATTCTGTAATTGCGCCCCATACAAAGTTCGGTAGAACTTCCTTCAAAGCTATTGGAATTAGTCTTTCCATCAGAATGTGACAATCATGACTCTTCAAACCTGTCAACTTGCATTCATTCAAATCAACACATCTCCCGAGATTCGAAGCATATCCATCAGGAAACCGCACAGATTTCAACCATTGACAAACAACTCGCCTCTGCTCCTTATCCAATGTATAAACTGCTTTCGGTTTTGGTCCCCTGCTGCTTGCATGCACAGCTAGTATTGGCCGATCGCAAATATCTGTCATATCTTTTCTTGCGTTCAAGTTGTCTTTTGTTTTTCCAGCGACATCCATCACAGTATTTATGACATTGTCGAAAACATTCTTTTCTATGTGCATGACGTCAAGATTATGATGAATAAGATGCGACTTCCAATATGGTAGATCCCAAAATATACTGCGTTTTGTCCACTTATGTGAACTTCCGTACGCAACAGTCGTGCCATGCGGGTTCTCAACAACGGTTGGAAAGTCCTGCACACGCTCCCAAATTTGATCGCCGGTCAACCTCAATGGTGGACGCGTTCTTTCAGTCCTATTCTTTGTGAACTCTTTCTTATTCCTTCTGAAAGGATGACTTGGCGGCAAAAATTGTCTGTGACAGTCAAAATAGCAAGGCTTCTTTCCATGTTTTAATCTAAATGACTTTGACCTCTCCAAACATATCGGACATCCTAAGATCCCAGCTGTACTCCATCCAGATAACATTCCATAAGCTGGAAAGTCATTTATCGTCCAAAGAAGGGCAGCCTTCATTACAAACATTTGATCGGTAGAAATGTCATACGTCGGGACACCTTCAACCTATAGTCGTTGTAACTCCTCAATCAATGGTTGCATATAAATATCTATCAACTTCTTCGGATTTTGCGGCCCTGTCACGATCAATGTCAAAAACATATAAGGTGTCTTCATGCACATACCAGGTGGAAGATTGTACGGCGTTAAGATAACTGGCCAGCATGAATAACTTTTTCCTGTTTTCCCAAATGGAGCAAATGTATCGGCATATAAACCTAACCTGATGTTCCGAGGTTCCATTGCAAACTCAGGGTATGTTCTATCAAAATGTTGCCATGCCTCCGCATCTGAAGGATGACACATTAGACCTTCTTCTGTTTCATGATTTGCATGCCAAGTCATGTGTTCAGCAGTGGCTTTAGACGCATAAAGCCTTTGCAATATGGGGATTAATGGCAGATAAAACATTTGCTTGCATGGTTTACGCTTCTGATTATGACCCAGCCTCCTGTTAATCTTGTACCTAGGTTGGCTATAGAATTTGCAAGATTCTGCATTTTCATCTTCTCTCCAATATAGCATACAACCCCTACTACATACATCAATTCTTACAACCGGAAGCCCTAAGTTTTCCACTAGTTTTTTCATATCATAAAAATCACTTGGCATGTTGTTATCACGAGGCAATGATTCCCGCATTACTTCAACAAAAGAGTTGAAGCAATCCGCAGACACATTATGCTCTGCCTTGATATTTAATAGTCGGGCTGTCACCGATAACTTAGTGTGGTCCTCACAACCTGCCCATAGAGGTTCATCTGCTGCTTTCAACACATCCCAGAACTGATTAGATTGAAAAGTTTCATTATCCACATTTTCCTCAAAACCCGTTACTCCTATATCTTCCAATTGTGAAGCATGACTAGTACTCGCTTGTTCACGTGTAGGAGTAAAACTAGTACTTGCATGATTTGATTCTGGGACAAAATTACAACTAGTTGCATCAATCACCATCCTCTCATATGGGTTCAATTGCTCATAATAGCCACATTCTTCCCTAACTGAAAATTGGTCACTTCTTCCATATCCTTCATCAGATATAAATGGTTCACCATGGGAAGTCCAATTATAATAGTTCGGAGTAAACCCAAATCTTGTAAGGTGTTCTCTAACTTGATCACACACAAGAAATTTACCATTACCGCACTTTTTGCACGGACACCTTAACTTATTTCCATCCATAAACTCATATTTACTACTAGCAAAGTCTAAAAATAGCTCCAACCCAGTATGAAACTTATCTGTTAATTCTTGACGTCCAGGTAAGTTCTTATTATACATCCAAACCCTTTCTCTTTGCATTGTGTCTGTATTAAAATATAAAATTCTGGTAAAATATTTAAAATATCACATCTATTGTTCTTAATTAAAACTATAAAATTTTGAAAATTATAATTTTTTTTAGTCACGCAACAATTAATATGAAATTGCAAAAATAGAAAAAATTACAATGTAAAGAAGACTTACCTAAATATTTGACTGAAATATTGGTAGGACAAAGTGATCAATTTGATGAGAATTGCAATGTCCACTTGGATTGCGAGACCTTCAATTAGGTACAAACCCAGAAAAGATTAATCACATAAGAATCTATATTTTTTATTAATTTTTAATGAACGATGGACACAAAATTCATTCCTCACAAATTGTGACAGAAAATAGGATAGGCCGCAAATTGTGATGAAAATTCCGTCGTAAATTTGTGATAGAAAATAGGATAGGCCGCAAATTGTGCTCCGTCGCAAATTTGCGACGGAGACCGGTTTTTGCGACGGAAACCACACTCCGTCGCAAATTTGCGACGGAAAACGAAATCCGTCGCAAATTTGCGACGGAAACCTCACTCCGTCGCAAATTTGCGACGGAAACGGATCTCCGTCGCAAATTTGCGACGGAAACCTCATTCCGTCGCAAATTTGCGACGGAAACAACTATTCCGTCGCAAATTTGCGACGGAGTGCGGTTTCCGTCGCAAATTTGTGACGGAATGAGTTTCCGTCGCAAATTTGCGACGGATAAAACTATTCCGTCGCAAATTTGCGACGGAATTTTTCCGTCGCAAATTTGCGACGGAGTGCGGTTTCCGTCGCAAATTTGCGACGGACAAAAACGGTTCCGTCGCAAATTTGCTACGGAGAAAGTAGGTTCCGTCGCAAATTTGCGACGGAGATCCGTTTCCGTCGCAAATTTGCGACGGATAAAAACGGTTCCGTCGCAAATTTGCGACGGAAACGGATCTCCGTCGCAAATTTGCGACGGAAACGGATCTCCGTCGCAAATTTGCGACGTACTTTTCAATTATCTGTCGCAATTGTGCGACGGAAAAACAATTTCGTCGCAAATTTGCGACGGAAAAACGGTTCCGTTGCAAAACCGCATGGCCGTTTTGCTCATCCGAAGTCCGGCGAGGTCTCACCGGTCACCGGTCATTACACAGGTGATACATATACGAAAAAAAATTAAACATAAACATATATTAAAATAAAAATTACAATGCAACGACGAATAGTTATGAAGTTAGCAATTTTGTACTTACCGGTACAAAATCTTCACCGAGATTAATACGTGCGTGCGCGGATTTTGCTGATTTCAGATATATGAAAGCGGGAGAAAAGCGATAAAGAGCGAGAGAGAGACACAGCAAGAGAGATCGAGAGACAGCAAGAGTGAGCGAGAGAGAGATAGCATGGGTTGATAAAGTACAAATTTGCGACGGACGGGTGTTTTCGTCGCAAATTTGCGACGGACGGGTGTTTTCGTCGCAAATTTGCGACGGACCGACAATGCCGTCGCAAATTTGCGACGGATTTTGCGACAGTCGTATTATTTGACGGAAATTTGCGACGGAATTTTTTCCGTCGCAAATTTGCGACGGAACTTTTTTCGTCGCAAATTTGCGACGGAAGGAAAAAATTCCGTCGCAACTTTCCGTCGCAAAATCCGTGTTTTTTTGTAGTGCCTGTTCCATCGCTCCATGGGGTTCCAATCTGCAATTTAGTCCGACTTGAAAACATCGTCTCATAAACTTCTTATCACAAATCTCCATCAAACGCTTGACCGAGACCTTCTTAACATATTTTCAATCTGTTTGACTACATACCTGTCGGATTCCGTGCCAATGAATTGCGAGATTCTCTGTCACCAAGCCGTTGGTGACTTCCACAACGACGGTGTCTCCCTGTTGTGCCAGAATGGCCGGACCTGGGGTCTTTCCGTTGATGGTCATGGCCAGCTTCTTGTAGCAGTCCGGTGACTTGAACTCATACTTCACGTCCCACTTGTAGCGACGAACTCTAGCCTCCGCCAATGCCATCATCACGAAAACACATAGCAACAATGTCATTAATCGACTCATTTTTTGCGCTTACGGGAACCAAACTACACACAACGTATCGGAAATTGATCGACCAGACAGGGTTTGTATGGCGACTGTCGACCACAACAACGAGGATGAAAGAAGAAGAAGAAGTGGTAGTAGTAGTTATTAAAATATGCCTAGGTTTTAGGCACTCTGTCGATGAGATAGAGGATGCTCTTCGTTGGTATTTATAACGTCAAGAGACACGAGTTGATTATGTTATATTATCATATGTTATGTTATTTTAGTAGTAGGTATTGAATAATTTGAATATACTATTCAACGCGTTTTATGCGATGATTAACCCAAGATATAAGTCAATCAATTAAAATGCTTGGCAACTTCGGTCACCTTGACGAACTAAATTGTCTAATGTTCTATGTTCTCTAGGGAAGAACAAAATTACATACGACTTGGCAAAAGATCAAAAACAGCGGGCGCCTCCAATAGAACTTTGTCGCGGTCCGACGTCTCGCCACTAATTGTCTAATGTTCTCTAATCTTGATTTTTATTTATTTATGTTTTTGGAAAGGAGTGCAGTTACCGAATTGGCGTCGGTCAATGTGTAGTCTAGAAGAGCGGAACGATTCATTGGACCTCAATTCAATAAGGCTTGGAGCGCCGCAACTTATAAACGATAAAATAATTTTATCCACCATGTCCATTGCGCTTTTATTTTATTTTGGGCTAATTTCCTCGCTAGAAATAAGGACGTTAAGGATAAGTAGTGGATATCTCGAAAAGGAGTTGATTGACTGATCAAACTCTTGGTTTTTTTGTCAAGTAGATTTTCCATTTAAAACCACTATATCTCTCACGCAGAGCTGTTTTAGGGGTGGTGCTTGCCATACTATAGGAGAAGCTCATGATGTATCGATGAGGTCGGATGAAGGCATGGGAGTGATTGTTGGAGCCAAAATGCCTGGACTAGTAATGACTCCTGGCAGGTTTTTAGGATGGCGACGGAGGTAGAAACGAATTGAATTGTACACAGAATAAGGCGAGAGCATTCCAGGACTAAATGTGAAATTGGAATTAACTAACAAAATGCATCTTTTGACGTAACATTGATGCTTAACATTGGAACTCCAATATTAAGTACGCTCTGATGAGAGCATTACTAAGATGGGTGACAACCTGAGAAAATGCCTACCTCTAGGCCAAAAGACAAATCTATGAAACTCGCTATGGGACGAGCCAAAACTAATAATATCTCAAATTAGTTAATTCAAGAATGTCATAATATCTATTAGAGTGGAATTTCCTCTAGTAAGTGTGTTATTTGGCGACGAGCCACGTGAAAGCTAGTGGGTCTATGACGATCCAATCTGATGAGGGCAGGAAGTGATTGCCAAGGTGAGAGGACTCAAACTAGGAGTGGATTCTAAAAAGCTTATGGGATGGCATAGGGGCAAGAATAAATCGAATTGCGCACAAAATAGTGGGAGAGTGTTCTTTCGTCTATGCGAATAAGTTATGTAGCTATGACACTTATAACTAAAATATAAACGGGTAAGAGTTGTTGAGGTATCAATGGAGACACCAAACAAAGTAGAGGAACCTTGTTTGAAGTTAGTAACCCCCAAAACGCAGTCGACTTTACCGATTATGGATTAGCATATATGTTTTGCAAAATAATTTTTTGGGGAAATCTGAACCATGGACTACGTCTTGCATGATATAAGGAGATTAGTAGGCAATATCAAAATCTTGGAGCATATCTAAGGCTTTATTTGTTTTGCGGAAAATGAATTATCCGGAAACTTTTCCTAAAAATGATCATTTGTATTGATTGAAATAATCAGTTAATAGAAAATGTTCTTATTATCAATAATAATTTTTATATGAACATTTTCGTGGATTTTGAAAAAAAATTCCATTCATTCATTTTTATTGGTCAACGACCAAGCTTAATATAAGGTTGTTAGTAGGTATCCGTGGGGTGTATGGGTCCAATATTTCTTAGTCTCACTCCATGTCCTTACTTCGTATCTCACAATTCGACTGCCCATTTGAGTCGGGTTTTCTTCAAATGATTTCAATTTCAAGAGCATATTTAAACAAGAAAGATCCATCTTTAAGACATGCATATTTTTCCTACACATTTCTCTCTAATATTATGAACCGATATATATAGGAGAGAAATCACGTTCACACTTTATAGTGACGCATGATATGCCTCGAGTTGACAACTACTTCTTCCTAGCGCTAGGCATTTGACCATTCAATGAACGAAAATTATTAGGATATAGGCTGTTCGTTTTTCTCCTTCATCTGCATTAGTTTGAAACTCATAAGATTTTCCTATGCTACACAACTTATGTGGTCTGTTTATTATACAACCCATTTTCATCACCGTCGATTGGAATTTTCTCGTCTTTTGTATTTCTCACTTTCTTAGCACTTCTTTTACGTAATTATAGAGTAATTAATTAGATATACTCAAATATTGAAAATTCCGGACACTACAGTAAGATCACACCAATAGAAAATTATAAAACTAGGGATTTTGCTAATCTTCTCCCGGAAAGACGTATATGTTATGGATCACGCGGTGAAGTTTTCCAAGATGTCCATGAAATTCAATTTAGATGACAAAGCGGACTAGTTCTTTTTATGTTTGACTTGTATAGTTGATTCTTACTAGAGAGCTTAATCTTACGCACTAATAATTACCAAACTTGTTTTTCTTTTAAGGTGCAGAAATATCTTATGTCGCTTGATAATGGGATTTATATGCTCTTTATATACATGTAATTTTTCTTTATCCGTTAGCTTAAACTTTTGGATTGAATTTTCTAATAGTATAGAGTATTCAGCCATCTCAGAGAGCATTATTGATGTCACTGGATCATGGGGTCACCGCCTTTAAGTATGAGAGTGAGAGAGTTAATGAACTAGTCATTTGTTTGACCACTCTTAAAGCTCGTTGAGTAATGAAATTTACCATTTCTTCGAGTGCACATTGTACGGGGTTTGCTGAGGACTTTCTCACCGTTGCGTGCTCATACCCCACCTTTTACCTGGGCAAACCACGCAACTCACATGCACGAGACCATGACCAAAGCCAGGTCAAGACAACATTGTGAACATCATCTCCATTGACTTTAATCAGAAGATCACGGCTAAAGAAAGGACCGAACCAGCAAGGAGGCAACTCCTATAGGTCGAACATGTATGTGAATTTAAATCCCATAATTTCTCTAGGGTGATCCCCTTGATTTTGAACTAGAGTGAATTAGCAAAATGCTTAAAACCTTCTTAATCCAGAAGTCCCAAGATACGCAAAGAGACTGTTGCATGATTATAAGCAGGAGCGAGGACCAGTGACTCCACTATAGCAGTAACCAAAAGAAGTAAAAGAGAAAATAATAATTAAAGAAAAGGGCAAAAATAACAAAAAAAAAACCTTAAATTATGCTCATTGTGATACATTTACTTTAAACCTTTTTCAGTGACAAAAAATCACAAACTCGTACCTTTTTGTGACACATTTACCTTTGATCAAAATTCTGTTAATGTAAACTGCTAGAAATCTCATACATGGACACCATAAAGTAAACAATGTTGACATGGGCACAAGAAAAATAAAAAAGACGTTGTTTTAACTGAAAAATTATCTCAAAGAACCTTGACATAGGGTAAATGTGTAACATAGGTAAAAGTATGGAGATTTTTATGTCACAAGAAAAAGTTTAGGGTAAATATGTCCCAGTAGACATAGTTTTGGATTTTTAATGTCGCATAAAAAAGTTCAGAGTAGTTGTGTTACAGTGGGCATAATTTGAGAGTTTTTTTGTGGCTTTTTCCTTATTAAAGATTACTCATGAAAAGCTGAGTGACTAGCCTCAGTAAGAATAAATTGCACGCGTTTTCAAATTAATAAATCAATTTACTGAATTTCTAAATGTAAATCCAGTTTTGCAGCACAAGTAGAGGTTTATTTATCCATTTATTTTTTACTATAGTCAAACCCAAGTTTATTTTTTGTCAGGTTTTATCGTATCCTATTTCTATTTTACAAGCCAAAGTACCCTCACTCACGTGTCCCCATCCCCAGTCATCCTGAAAAGTGAGGAATCGAACTTCCAACCTCCTCCTTCTCAAGTGAGAAGGATGGACAATGAGGCAACCCCCAGTAGTTGTCAAACCCAAGTTGACATTAACCATTTTACATTTTCTATTTACTAGTCTATGTCCTAATTGCTAGGGGTGTAAATGGTTCGGTTCGGTTCGATTTTTCAAGAAAACCGAACCGAACCATTAAGGGTGTCCTCTTGAACCGAACCAAAACCCCCTTGAACCGAATTGGAACCGAACCGAAAAATCAATTTGGTTCGGTTTAATTCGGTTTGGCTCGGATCAGTTTTCGAGTTCCTTCCTTCTTCTTCTTTTTTTTGCTTTTTATTCATCGCCGCCGGGATCGCTTGCTCTCTCCCCTTCCTCTTTCTCCCTGACCAACTTCTCATTTTGCAACTTCAACTTCTCATTCTAAACGGAAGTGGAGATCACCTCCGTTCAACCGGTAGGCCACCATGTACGCGGAGCCCGCGGAAAATCCCTATGGTGGTAAGCCCTCTTTCGAGTGAGCTGGTTCCGTGCATATACAGCTCGTTCGAATCGTTCATAAACACCGGCGATTCCATCAAAGGTAAGGTCCAGAGGCTCTGCAGCTTGTTCGAATCTGCCAAGTCCCCGTCTCAGGGCGCTGATGAGGCCCAAACCGTAGTGGTTGCTCATGCCCCTTCCAAGCTGAAACCTGCGAAGTCGGTCGATTGTGGGTCCGATCACGGCTACTCATTTAGGTTGCCGGGCAAGGAGGATAGGATTGCGGTGTATTTCACCAGTTCGAAGGACGTTCGAGGATTGTTACGCCGTGAGGATGATATTAAGGGGATTCAGGGTTTGGGTCGATGAGAGGGATGTGTCGATGGACTCAACGTATAGGAAGGAGCTGCTGACTGTGTTGGGGGAGAAAAATGTTAGCTTGCCATAGGTTTTCATCGCTCAAAGCCGCCCTCTCCATTTCAAGGCCATCCACCAACTAGCCTAACCCACTCCCTCAACCCGTCCACCTCCGCATCCCTTTGGTGAAGCAGAGGGAAGAAGAGACACGAAGATAAATCAAGCGTCCCTCAGATCCGGGTACGAGCTGCTGTTTCTCATCCTCCCAAACGAACTCGAGGAGAACCCATATTCGCCCCGATCGGAGCTCTAACGGTCGTAGCTGTCGTACCACTTGTACGGCGTCGCCAGGTTCGACGACGACGACGACTTCCGCGAGTCCGACCTTGGGTACAAGCCCGATGATCCCGTGTCTCCGCCGTGGTTGGATTTGCTGAGGAACCCGCAGATGATGGCGAGGAGGACGAGGATGAGGTTGATAGTGTCCCAGCTCTTCTTGACGGAATGGGGCCAGAAGATCTGGGAAGTAAGGCTGAGGAAGATGAAGAGCTAGAGAGAGTAGCACCGGTCTGAAAAGCCTTTTAGGGTAACAAGCAAATGGTGTATTTTCAGTTCGGTTCAATCCAAACCGAACTGAAAGAAAAAGAATGATTTTTTTTTAGTATCCAAACCGAAAACCGAATCGAACCAAAATACACAAAATTTTCGATTCGGTTCGGTTTAGTTCGTATCTCGGTTCGATTTTTCAGTTCGGTTCCGACACCCCTACTCATTACTATCGTTCACACTACGACATTATACACTCGCATCACATGCATATTAGCTAATCAGCAAACCTTTAACGTGGAAATAAATGGAATTATGTCGGCAATGGTGAGTAAGAAAAAGTGGATGTACCCTGGGTCAATGCGGTCTATTGGGGCATCAAAATATTCTAGCTCACGAATTGTAAGTCACTTATTTGAATCTCACAAACTGCATAAAAACTATTCTGGATAAGGCCCACATACACTGATCGAAGCCTGTGACTTGACCGGGTCATGGGGCTCGCAAGGAATTCCATGAACCTCACCACCTCACCATGTCTTTGTGGTCGTGCCCCTGAGTTATAAAAAAAATCTACTTTGCATAAGATGAAAAATAGCAAAAAGATTCTCATCCTGTCCTATCGGCTTCCTTTTGGAGATATCTGTTTTTTTAAAAACAAAATCAAATTTTATCACTTAAACAGCCTTGGCCTCCATGGAATCTCTCCTTCTTTAACTAAGCAAATAGAAGATTATGTCAATATATTATACAAGTCATAGAGGGTAACGTACAAGAATCACAAATTGGGGCCAAAGCAACTAAGCTTCAGCCCATGGGTCAAGGCTAGAACAGCAGAAAGGATATAAAAAAACGGCCCACAAAAAATTACGGAGAGTAAAATTGTTACAAGTATATCAGTTTAGAGTTTTTGGTGGCCAAAAAATTAATTTGTGGTAAATTTGTTACATGTATACCAATTTTGGGTTTTTCATAGTATTAACCCAAATTAAATAGATGAAGTCGTGTATTTTTTTTCTTTCTTTTCTGAAAATATAATCAATTTTCTCAAGGTCAAATGTGTTTGTCATCTATACAGGTGCAAATGAAGACTTACACAAACTATGTCTTGTATCCAAATGGAAAAACTAGAGTTCATGCGTTGATTCTGCATTTCACGAGCTTACATGAAACGGTGCAATAATAAGATCTATTGAATGTACGTTCATCAACAAGCTCTAACTTGTGATGTACACGAGATATTACACATAAAGTCCTTGATACAGGTAGAGTTCCTACGCTAAACTTTTAGTCTAGTGAAAATCTTGATATCCATGTATTGGCCTTTTCAAGACGTTGAAATCCTAAACCTTACAATTTATTCAGGCAACTCGTTAAATCGTTTGCTCTTAAGTAGCACGACTTTGTCAATTGCTACACAAGTTTCCAATGCCACTGCCAATGACCATACTACAGATTTCATTCTCATGCCTCAAGATTAGGCAGTTTTGGGGGTATCTCGAACTTGTATGGATATGTCCACGTTCTAGATCTAGTCCCAAGGAAATGTCACGTCACCAAATAGACGCTGAGAGTGGAGATCTAAAAAAAAAGGGTCCGCTTCACCAGAAAACTGATGTATGAGCTTAGATTGAAATGATTTCATAATTGGAAGCAAAATGAGACTAATGTCTAATTAAGAAGAACATAAACTATTCATATAGCTTTAGTACTCTTAAATATTCGTAAAACATATGCAGTTTTATTTTTTTTAAAGTGATAACTTCTCCATTAAATTTACCATACACAGCACACGACTTTGGTTGATTGATATTTTTTAGGAATAAGTACACTGGAAGTCCTAAAACTTATCACAAAAGTACAATAAAGTCTTAAAACTTTCGAAAAGGGCAATAACGTCCTAAAACTTATCATGAAAGTGCCATCGAGTCATAAAAAAATATAATCAACGGAATGACTTGATTAAATCAATTTGACAAGTTTTAGGATTTAATTGCACTTTTTAAAAATTTTAGGACTCAATTGCATTTTCGTAATAAGTTGTAGTACTTAATTACTCTTTTTGAAAGTTTTAGGATTTTATTACGTTTTCATGACAAGTTTTAGAATTTCTAATGCACTTATTCATATTTTTTTTATCTAGTCCAATGGGCAAACTACTATTTGGAGTAATCCATGTTTTTAATGTTTGGCCATTGGATAATCTTATCGAACCCATGCTCCGACTACTCGAAATATTGAAATCTTTCATAATGCCCAAATATAGACATGTATAATCATATATAATTTTTTTTAGAAATCTTAAAACTTAAATAGATGGAAGTCATAAATAGAAATAGCTAATAAGTACAGTCAAACATGTCCAATGACAATTATTTCACGCCGGTTAGCGAGAAAAATACAAAGCCAGCGAAGTTTACTAACTTGTCATTATGAACTGGAGATAAGTGCGACAACTCATACAGATTACTTTACCAGCACATAAAATTAATTCATGATAAATTCTGAAGTTGACTATTGTAACCGTCCTTTAAAGACTTCCGAAGGTGATGATACGAGGTTTTGGAATCATTCACTTGCGGGATTGTCCGCTTTTATCCATGTCTCTTACTAGGCTTATAATTTTATTCTTTAGTATAATTAGATGTAGCTAGGTAAGCACTTTCTCACGAGAATTATCCACTTAAACGAATAAATCCGAGAAGTAATTTACTATCATAAATTTAAAGCATTACTGCCCATTTTCGCGATTAATTAATAGACAAAATGCATGCTAAAAAATTATTTTTTTTATCCTTGTGGAAGGCCATACTTAATAAGGCTTAGGTGTTACCTTAATCTGAGGGCAAAATTCAGTGTATAAATATGAATGCAACCAAACAGGTTCGACATCTGTGTTTTCACTAGCTATAGCCTTGGGGAAAATTATCAACAAAGTCCTAAACTTTTTGCAATTGTGCCAATTCAGTTCTAAAACTTTTTTTTTTGCCATTTCAGTCCTAAACCTTTTGCAATTGTGCCAATTCAGTCCATCCGGCCATTTTTGGCTTATTGGCGCTGACGTGGATGCCGACCGACTAACGTGACATTATTTTAATATTTATTTTCCTTTCTCTTTTTTTTTCTTTCCTTCTTCCCCCTGGCCGATCCGGCCAAGGGGAGGCTCGTCGGCGAGGTCGACCTCACCGGCCATGGGCGAGGTCGACCTCGCCAGCCATGGGTGAGCTCAACCTTGCCCATGGCCAGTGAGGTCTCGCCAGATCTAGGCGAGGCCTTGCCGTCGCTAGGCGAGGTCGAGCTCGCCGGCCATGGGTGAGGTCGGGCTCGCCCAATGACGGCAAGGCCTCACCCAGCAATGGCGAGCTCGACCTCGCCCATGGCTGGCAAGGTGACCTCACCGGCGAGCCTCCCCCCTATCCGGACCGGCCAGGGGGAAGAAGGAAAGAAAAAAAAAAAGAGAGAAAGGAAAGAAAGTTTAAAATAATGCCACATCAGTTGGCCGACGTCCACGCCAGCGACGGTTAGCTGAAAGTGGTCGGATGGACTGAATTAGTACAATTGCAAAAAGTTTAGGACTGAAATGGCAAAAAAAAATATTTAGGACTGAATTAGCACAATTGTAAAAGGTTTAGGACTTTTTTGGTAATTTTCCCTATAGCTTTGTACACCCCATGTTTCATCTCTAAAGTGGAATATCATGTAAAGAAGTAGTAACTAGATTCGAGGGAGGGACACATTGGCGTAATAGTTCTATACCCCTATCGCTCCAGCACGACATTAAAGGACAATCAAATACATTGTCACTGATACAGAAAATTTGATCTCATTCAAAGTCCTGACTCGAGAAACGAAAATGTTTAAACATTAAAAAAAAAAGCAAGATAATCTGCTGGTTCATCATAGATAAGGGCTCAAAACATTGTTTTAAACTTGTCTGAGTTCAAATATTCTGCTAGGGCATAGCCATCCCATCCCCAACTGCTATCTTCTTGATTTTCTTCATTGCCCAGCAGGTTGTCCGGTGCCATATTTTCCTTCTGCTGCGAGTTCAAAGAAAGGCAGAAAACTTTAGTCAATATAAAGAAAGTTAGAACAAAATCACACAAAAGTAGATAATTTCATACCTCGGAAGTAGGTTTATTCAATAAATACAAGTCTTCTTGCTTTTCTGGCGTTGGATTCTTATGATAAAAAGCAGCATCATGACCATCATTGTTTCCACCAACAAATGAGGGATATATATTGCTATGAGAGGGTCAGGAAACCAACAAAAAAAATTGTCAAACATAATCAGTCTTGCAAATGAACATCCAAAATAATAATGAATTATTTCTTCTAGAATAGGAAGAGTGCTATTATGAATCATGATGTGGTGAGAGAACATACCTCTCAGGATTTAAAAGAGCATTGTAGTCCAAATTATCATCAGCACTGAAATTACCACCATGTAGCCAAAACAAGCTGTCAAGATCTGCCGGAACTTGAGACGTTGGTATTCCAAAGTTTTGTTCGGTTGAGTTATTCTGTAATCAGAATGTTAGTTATACATTTTAAGCACAGATGAAAAGAGTTTACAATTCGGAAACATGCACTTACAGTTAAATAAAAACATAACCACACAATGTTTTCATGGAAAATGTTATATTGCAAATCATTTTCGACGAAACCTAAGTAGTTTGATGATGTCTATTACTTGTTACACCACTTTGCTGATAAGAGGATGTTAGTCTCTTTTTGTTTCTTTAAGCTACGTTCTATGATGGTAAAGTTAGCCCTATTATCTTATATCCTTTTTTTTTGGTAACCCAAGAAACCTCCGCACAACCGACAGCCGGGGAGTAAACCCTGGGGGCGACACGTGCTAGCCACCACACACGTGCCGTCGATTAAGTCACCCTGCGGCGCCCGGGATTCGAATACTCAACCTTTTGCGAGAGGAAGAGTGCGCGCTCTAGCAGCGCCACCCAGGCAGGTGATATCTTATATCCTTTATCTATAATAAAAAGTACAATCGTAGATGATGTCACAGACTTTTTGGTCCACCAGTATATTTGCAAGCTATAACAAACATAGTCCGAGCGATTAGGCTGGACCAAGCTCAGAAAATGGAGCCCCACTGTTGATGCCTCTCATCTCACAGATATTTCTAGTCGGTCAGACAAGATGGTGGCCAAAACAAAGGGCAGGCCAGGTGGGCTCAGTCCGGTGATCAAGTATACATGTACCCACTTTCTTTTGGCCGGAATTCATGTGCGGACTTGAATCCACTATATTTGACACCATATATGCTGTGTATTCAGACAGCTTTCTACAACTGAACCAGCTCTCCAATGCAAATTAAATGATCAACTTGAGAAAATAACATAGTATATGTAATATGACATGATATTCCTTGCGTTTACCGAAACTAAATTGTCTGTCTGGCCTGTTATACCACAGGGCATGAGTGCATCTCCTGTCATGCCTTGAAGCTGGACGTTGAACGATGGGGCATCACTTTGTGGACCTTGGGCATGGCCTTGTGGGATCAGAGCGCCAAAAGGTGATTCTTGAGCAGATGGGAAGCCCAAAAAGAACATATCAGTGGGTTTGTCGACGATGCTCTCATTAGCAAATGATGTACTTCCCTTTGCTTGTACTTGCACATCTTGGAGAGCATTATCCCGTGGTTGTGGCGCTCTTCCGAAGCTATTGTTTCTGCATTTCAATTACGTCTATAAGCTTAACTAAGTCTAATCTATTAAGTCTGCAACAATGACACGAGCAATGCCAGGTATACGAAGATTATTGTAATTGAATTTGGACCTGTATGGGTTGACCCATGCATCATGTTTCACCAAATTGCGGTTACTGGTTTGGTCATTCGTCCCAGAGTATAACTTCTTCTCATAATCATTTTCTTCGGGAAACGACTGCTGAAATTGGTTTTTCATTTCCATCTGAATCCAGATGCGAGAAAAAACACTCATAAATGATTGTTCTACATACCTATATTTAATGTTTATCACATTGGTCATGCTAATATTAGTAGTTTAGGATGAAGGACTTGCCTGAAACCTTGATGATTCAGGAAACGAAGATGGCAAATCCTTGAGCAACATCCTCTGGCACATTTCAACAAAGAATAATGAGAATGAAGCAACATTAAATAAGAAACAAATAAAAGGATTTTCAAAATTTCTTTTTAATGTACATGATGACCTACTTTTCTATCCATCACTTGGTGCAAGCTTCTCTTCAGATGATTCTCACACCATTCTAATTCTACATGTGAAGGGTCTTCTGTTGGATCTGGCTCATAATTCCTTCACATAAGTTTAGGTTTACCATTAGAAACGAAAGAAAACTAGATTCGAGGTTTTCGATGTTGTGTAACGATCAAAGTAAAGATAAATCAATCATTATATGTGAAGTTCTATTACCTCAATTCTGCCTCTGATATTTCTAATTCAATTTTTGACTTCTTAACTTGTAACTCCATGTACTGCGAGAGAAATCACAAATCAAACTTTTCGATTGCAATTTATGACTCGACGCACTTCTATCAAATTAGATTTGAAATTGATCAAAGACGTGATTTGGTGAATAAAAACTTACTTTTAACCTTGAAGTAGTGAGGTTTCATATGAATAAAGGCAGCATCAGTTCACATGAAAGGACAATGTGATTAAGAAATGAATTCTACAGAAATAAAAAATGTAAAAAATGTAAGGTAAAGGAGAGAGAGACTTATTGTTTAGGTAATGCAACTTGTTCTCATTACCCTTGATATGGCTAAGATGCCTTAGCTTCGTCACCTTCTCCTGCATCACTCATTTTTAACTCATTTGTAATTCATTTTTGGTAATAAGTCGATCCAAAGGCCACAGCCAGCCAACTATACAAAAATAAAAATTTACTATTAATCTAGAGAAATGTACCTCAACATGGTCTATGTGGCTGTTGGCTCTTGTGTTGCAAATCGCATGCATCAAGACCAAAAGGAAGATTTTTTATTAAAAAGGAGCTTCTATCAATTTAAAATGGTGAAAAAAATGATATTAAGTAAATGAGAGTATCATACTGATGTTTTTCCTCTGGGGGCAAAGTAAGATATCGTTGAAGCACATCTTCAATCCTAAAACCCATACAACGTAAAAAAAAATCAGATTTTTAAAATAAAGAATAAACGAATTGCAAGTTAGATAATATCTTATTGGCTGAACAAATCAGCACTCTATTCTTATACTTTCAATCAAATAGAACCTGTTTCGGCTGCAGAAGTTGCTGAGGCGACCCGAGGGTGAAAAGGCAACAAATGCAACATCTATGTCGCAACAGATTGCAGTCTCGTTGATCTTTTTTATGAGACTACTTCGACGCTTCGAGAACGTCACTTGACGCTTTGTTGCATTCTCGATCTTTTTTATATCCATGGTCAAAGAAGATCAAAGTTAAGAACAATCGAGAAAGAGAGAGATAAATAGATGCAGGCTTTGACTCGTGGGGATTTCGTGAATGTGGGTGTTAAAACCAAGGATTATTTGTAAGGAATGATGGTGTTAAGCATTTAATTCCCTTCATGAAGGAATGGACACTTAGAGGAAAGAGGGGCATTTAGTGTGCATAACAATATTGTCTTTTATGGACTTTGAATCTCTCACTGTAATTGAACGGAGTTAAAGGCATAAGGACACAAAAAGTATCAAAAGTTTTGTACGGCATTCATTTTGCAGCCAAAAATTTCTACCAGATTACTTAAATGCTACTTTTAAAAAAATGATCACGTAAGTGCCAATTCTGATTTGAATTGTCAAAAATCCAACCTAGTAATATTTTATTAATTTCTCTGACGGACGTGGCTTGCCATCATACCCAATCAGCATATATAACCCTAAACAACATTGTCTACTTGTTTTGTCCCAAATATAAACTCTAAATTGGACAATCAAGCATTTTCCCATATTCCTTAAATATAAACCCTAATTCTCAAAAGCAACGACGGCAAAAGTGGATTCCAAATGTCGAAGGAAAACCTCAAAATTGTCGAACAAGGAAGGAAGATCCAAACACCATTTTTAACCTTGATCACCTTCAATCCGCCGTCCACCATCTTCAATCGCCGTTCTCTATTGCCGGTCACCTTGGCCTCATTGCAGCCAAAACATAGCACAACAGAGCATACACACAGATCTCATGAAGGAATCCTCTCTCGAGGATTTTTGAATTTCAGTCATTAGTGATCCTTTTCAATCGTTTTCCAGACGTTGTCGCCACCGTTGATTGACGCCGTTATTTGCTTCCAAATCTCACCGGCCGTGCCTCTCTTCGACCCTGTTTTTCTAATCCATGTTCGAAGTGCCTCTCACTTGCTCGATCCTTCTTCGCTGGTGCCGATCACCAGCGCTTGATGTTTTGCTTCAAACCATAATATCTTTGCAACCTAACAAGGCTGCCCTTAAAACCACGACATCTTTGCTTCAAAATTGTCGAACAAGGCTTGAGAGAGAGAGAGAGAGAGAGAGAGAGAGAGAGAGAGAGAGAGAGAGAGAGAGAGAGAGAGAGAGAGAGAGTAAATTGCTTTAGTGCAGCATTATTTTGTGATTAAAGGCCACCTCATCGTCCACATGGACTTTTTTTTAAATGAAAAAACCATTTAGGCATTAACATTTAATTAAAAAAGCCGCATAATATTTTTTATTGAAATTTGTCACCAGAGGCACTAAAGTGATAATTTTTTTTTCGATTTGGCACTTAAATTAATTTTGGCACTAAGTGAATGTCATATGAAACTTTTGATACTTCTAGTATCCTCATGCCGGAGTTAAAAGACTTTCACCTTGCAAAAGAAAGAGGGGTGAATGTTTTACGAAGTGTAATACTAGGTATGGAGATTACAATTGTTTATGAACTCTTCCATAGGTGTTGCATTAGTACTATTTATTTATATATGCAGCATTAATCCTATCTGTCAAGACAAATGGAAAAACTCCGAAAATGGAGTAACTTCTATTTCTTTAACTTTTGACTTTTTCTAAATCTTGCTAAACCATAATTTGACTTCTATTTCATCTGAGATACTAAAAACCATTGAAAATATTCCATTAATGACCATATATTGAATCATAATTTTCTGAAACTCAAATTATATTTTTACTTATAAATTTAGAGAGAAAGCCATTGATGGAAATTACAAGATATCGATAAGTATAGACAAACAGGTCAGTTCACAAAAATTTCATTTAAAGAAAGAACAAAAAGAGAAATTTACTAACATGACGACAAATTCCAGGTCTTTTCATATTATTTTTCCAATTGAGATAATAAATACATGATAAGTTCACTCTTGTAACCTCCTTGCAAAACTTCGTACTGTGACCATGTACTCTTACTAGACTAACTCATTTGAAGGTATTATCCCTTCTGACCATATCTGCTATTGAAACCTCATGATTTTGTCTTAAGGTATAATTAATTGTAATCATATAGGCACTTTCTGTCATGAGGTCATTGATTTTGGCAGTACTATGGCTAGAGCGCTCTTCATATTATAGTTTTACCGTTAACCAAAGCCGTTACACTTAACTAGGCCTATTGTGAGGTGATTCTATTTTCACATGCCACCAGTGCTCTCTCCCTGTTGGATGTATATGTTACTCATTTCTCCTTTCCTATTGTAGAAGCCTGACAGGAGACAACTTGTCAAAGGCATGACATATAGACAGAAGTTAGCTTTGACTTGTGGGGATTTCATGCATGTCTATGTTAAAACCAAGGAGTATTATAAGGAGTGATAGTGTTAAGCATTAGTTTGCATTCATGGACTCATGGCCACTTAGAGGCCATGAAAGAGGGGTATTTAGTGTGCATGACAGTGCTGTCATTGATGAAGTTTTGAATCATTAACTTTAATTGAATGGAGGTGAACACTTCCATCATGCAAAAGTAAGAGGAGTGAATATTCTACAAAGAGTAATACCAGGTGAGCAGATTACAAGACTTAATGAAGTCTTCCATAGGTGTAGCGTTAGTACTCGTTAGTATTCATAGAATATTATGTATCATTAGTGTTATCTGTCAATATAATTGATAAAGCTCCTTTTCGGAATAACTTTTATTTTTGAAACTTTGTAAATCTTGCGGGATCCCTACTTTGACTACAAATAATATTTCAAAATATTGCAACATTAAAATAAAACATATATAATTTTATGAAACTTATATATATTTTTATTTCAAATTTTCACTTGCAAAGCCATATATATAATTACAGGTAATAACAAGAAAAATTTACTAACTCGCTATCATGATGCGAAGACAAATTAATTTTAGGTCTATTCAGATTATTGTTCCAACCGAGATAGTAAATACATAATAAACCTGGATGCACCTGATTTTGAGATGGAAAATTCGAAAGCAAGAAACTGGAAAAGGGGATCAGAATTCGGTCAAAGAAGAGAAAAACGACAGAAATGGGAATTAGAATCAAGACAGAAAAGTCTTTATTAGCAAAATCCAAATTCAAATTAATATGGATGACAAATCGAATGCAATTACTGTTCACGTCTTATGTATCCAAGAGGCAAACGACTTGAAGAGGTACAATAGAAGCACACGTACAGCAATAAACAAATCTACTGAAATATCCTCCGAAAAACCTGCGTAAGTTCAAAGAATATTTGGAAAAAAAAATGAAATTAATATACAAAACAAGTTTATTGGAGTGGGTCTTGAAAATCTTGTCCTGCGTCACCAATCTTTCGTGCCGAGCAAAGTCTAAGGTTGCTAGCGTACACATCACAACTTGTACATATCCTATCGATTTTGGAGATATTTTAATTTTTCGTATAACAAAGGGACCCTTTAACATACATAAATAAGGGATGAACGATTCACTTATGGTCTCTTGAGGGCCTTTACTAAACCACATCCCATGATCTCCGAAGGCAACTTGCCCACCTTCTCGACACCTTCTTCAAACACCACGCCCATGCCCATATAGAAATGAGACTCTATGTGGCAATGGAACGCCCAAACGCCCGGGTTATCGGCCACGAATCTCAGGGCGGTCCACCCGTAAGGATGGACTGCCACCGTGTTCTTCATGATCGGGTTCGCCAAATTGTACTTTTTCGGATCGTTGTCGACGTCGAATTTGCCCGTCCCGTACCCAAGGACCCAGAAATCGTGGCCGTGGAGGTGCCACGGGTGCGTCTCGCTGTTGTTTGGGGTCATAGTGTTTGCATTTTGCAATATGATATCTACTGTGGAGTTGAACTTGAGTCTATAAATTGCGTCGCTAGAGGTGGCATTGGTGTTGCTCACATTTTGGTAGACGTCATAGTTCGCGAAGTCGTATAACCGATCGGGTAGCGGGTGCTGATCGAACACGTGGCGAAGATTCTCCTTGAGGGCGATCAGGTACGGCGTGTGCGGGAGCTTGAATGACACGTTGTTCACAGACCAATGGTAATAACCGTCGATCGTGTTCTGTGTGTTGAGGAACACAATCACTCGGTCTGATTTTGGCGGCGGAGTGTGGATGTATCCTTGGCGGGCTTTGATCGCCTGGGCCTGTGCCAATCGCGCCGCAATGTCGTTCCAGATCGGGCCAGCGGGTGGATCTGTGGACGGGACCCGCTTAGGGTGGTTTGGATAGTAATTGAGGATGGCCAGACCAGGAGGGGTCGTGGCCGTGGCGTTCCGGCCCACGATGTTGGTCGTGATCCAGTAATTTCTTGATGGTTCTTGGTCGATTTTGATCAAGACGGAGTATGTCTCGCCCGAGTAGATGAACAGATTTTGGGCCACAATCGGCTCTACATAGTGCCCGTCCGCTTCAACTATAGTCATGTTGTGACCCTGCAAAATAAAGTTCAATTCGTCATATGATCCTAGGGGTAAAATTCCAACGTACAAGCCTTGCAATGTTGTATCCAAGATGCATGTTAATTTTAATCGTATATAAAAAGAAAATTTAATAATATCACAAAAAATTTGTACATACGTAAAGTACATAGAACGTTGTTTTGACTTTTTTTGGTACCCGTGGATATTCTTATATGCTCAGCAAGTGGAAACTCATTTAATGATTTACCTACATCGAGATTGCCGTTTCCGACTTTTCCAATTTGACGTATCGATTAAAAAATAGAATAAGATATCATATCCAAATTGTCAATTTAACATTTCGTTACCGTTCAACGACTTTTAGACTAATCAAAATTTCAAATATTCCAAGTAAAAATTTTAGCTTATTAAGCAGAATGAAACCAACATGTGTATGAGGTCACTGTAAATATTCTGGTATGCTACCAGAGAGAATTTGTAGGTGGCAAAAGTATACCTCAATTTGAAAGCTGAGAGCGGATAGAGCAGTCACACTCGAAATCCTGAGACGGTACATTTTACCTGGGATGACCGTCAACACGTATGGCGAACATTCATGATTGGCTGCATTACAAGCCGTTGGATCTGAGCTTGAGGGGGCCAATTTGGAGCAATCGAACTTTCCCTTCCCTTGAATTAGTAGCGACTACAAATCAAACGAAAAAAAAAGAGTTAAAAAAAGAGGACCAATGAGTGAAAGTGGTGTTTAAGTTTTTTGTAACAGAGAATGTGAGATTTTGTAGGACTACAGCTAATTATTTTAAAAGTTTAAGTTATTATATAAATGTGTAGTTTAATATTTAATTATTATATCACTTTTCATCACGTTTAGTTTGGTTTTTTTGCATAGTATAAAGTGTAAACATATTTAACTGAGAAGACAATTTAGACTCCGAAAAGATTTAAACTTAGGACCTCCTGTTCTAATATCATGTAAGATTTTTGTGAGACTATTTGCAACTATTCTAACAGTTTAAGCTGTTAGATGAATGTGTGATTTAATATTTAATTATTCTATAAGAGGAAATCAAATTAAGTTAATTACCTGAGGCTCCCCAACCCAACCGAAGGGAATGGAGGATAGATTAGCAGCTTGTTCATGAGTGCTCTCGTGGTACCAGTCGTTGAGGATGATGCTCCTGTCGTAGTCATAAGCGAAGGGCTCGGCCACGCCGTCCGGCAGCGAAACCCGGATCGAACCGTATAGTCCGGCCTCTCTTTGCATCCCGTAATGTGCGTGGTACAAGTATGTTCCGGGCTACGTAGGGTAAAAGTATAATGTCATCTAAAACTTCCCATGATAATCTCTCGCGGATCTCATGTATGAACAAGTGTCGTTTGGTAATTTTGAGTGACAAAAATATTGGGTTGCGCCGGCTCATAGGAGACCAATTCCCAAAAATTATCGGATCCACATAAAACTCGCATGATCTTTCGATTAAGAAGAGCTAACATGAACATAGGTGAGGGATAATCTTTGCACTGTGTATAGGGACTCACCCGATCAACGACAAAACGATAGGTAAAAGTTTCTCCAGGCAAAATGGGGCACTGAGTCACACCCTCTGTTCCATCGCTCCACGGACTTCCAATCTGCAATTTCAATCCCACCCAAAATCATCATCTCAAAAGCTTTTTATTACAATCTTCATCAAACACTTGAACGAGACTGTCGTAACATAGTTACGATGTCATTGCTATATACCTGTCGGATGCCGTGCCAATGGATAGCGAGATTCTCCGTCGCCAACCCGTTGGTCACTTCCACGACGACGGTGTCTCCCTGCTGCGCCAGAATGGTTGGGCCCGGGGTCTTTCCGTTGATGGTCATGGCTAGCTTCCTATAGCAGTCCGGCGACTTGAACTCGTACTTCACGTCCCACTTGTAATGACGGAGTCTTGCCTCAGCTGACGCCATGGCCGCAAAAACACATAGCAGCAATGTGATTAGTCGGCTCATCTTTTGCGCTCACAGTAATCAAACCGCACACAACCCACAATGTATCGAAATCAATCGACCAAAGGGTATTTGTGCGGCGACCTTCGACCCCAACAATGAAGAGGAAGAGAAAGAAGAAGAAGACGAAGAAGTTGTTGCTGTTGCTATTAGAATATGCGGAGATTTCGTGGATATTTATAATGTCTAAAGAGACACGTTTATCATGTCATATTATTATATGTTTTGTTCCTTTAGTCGTATATTTCTTTTTCTTTGGTCGAATAGTCGTATTTTTTTTTTAATGCACTAGTATGCAACGCGGTGTTTTGCTCTGGAGATCGGACCGGAGCCATGCTTGTGGGACGATTAATCCAAGATATATGTCAAACCGATGAAACTGCATGGTAACTTCGATCACCTCGAGAAGTCAAATAGCTTGATGTTCTCTAGGGAAGGACATAAACTAACATACGACTTGGCAAACAACCAAAAGCAGGAGGCGTGCAAAATCAGACTCTGTCGCCGTCTGACTTGTCGCGAATTTCCAACGTAGGTTTTGTTTTTTTGGAAAGGAAGAGTGCATTTAGCATATTGGCCTCGATCGACCTCCTTTGCCCTTTTTTTTTATTCAGTCGACTCTCGTACTTTCCACGAAAGGGAGAAGAGGAAAAAAGAAATGAAAAGAGCGAGAGTAAAAACGTCGAACTCGAGTCAATGTATGGAATTTCGTTAGGGGTTAATGCCACGAAAAATCCCATATTAATACGCGTATGATAAATTTACACCAAACTAATTTTTTAACCATAAAAAAACTCTAAACTAGAACATCTCTGACAATTTTACCATTATTTAGTTCCCGCAAATCAAATTTCTAAGTTGGATAACATGTGATAATTGATGAGTGTACTAATTTGGAGTTTTAATAAGTTATCAACTTGTGATTTTTCATGGTATTAATCCAATTTTACGAAGAGTAAATTTGTTATAAGTATACCGGTTTAGAGTTTTTTATGGTAAAAAAATTTGTTTATAGTAAATTTATCACAGGTGTTTCAGTTTGAAGTTTTTTATAATCAAAAACTTAGTTCGGAATAAATTTATTATAAATGTACTGGTTTGAGATTTTTTTTTTATATTAATCCCAAACTGGTGAGCTATGAACCAAACGTTTACCAAATTGCCACGTGTACCAAGCGCTTGTTGGTAAGGTGCCCACCCTAACCTTATGAATAAAGTTCTCCAACAATTTAGGTACTCAAACTCGAGACATATCTTGAGAACTGATTGCCTATAAAGCAGCAAACGACCCTAACAGAGAACTCTATTCATAAGGTTAGGGTGGGCACCCGATTGATAAACATTTGGTACACGTAGCAATTTGGTAAACATTTGGCTCATAGCTCACCAGTTTGGGGTTACTACCACAAAAACCCTAAATGGATATAATTATAACAAATTTACCCCAAATTAATCTTTTAACCATCAAAATCTCAAATTGGTATATTTGTAAAAAATTTACCCTCCGTTAGTTTTCACGAAATTGGATTAATGTTATGAAAAATCACAAACTAGTAAAACCTTGAACCAGTACATCTATTAACCGTCACGTGTCATTCAACTTAGTAATTTGACGGTAAAATTTAACAAAAACTAATGAAAAGTAAATTTATCACAAGTGTATCAATTTTGGATTTTTGATTGTCAGAAAATGAATTTGGGATAAAATTTATCATAAGTGTATCATTTTGGGGGAATTTTATAGTATTTACCCTAAAGAATAAGTTTGTAAGACGGATTAAGGGAAATTGAGGCTGGTTTTACGTGGAAAGATCGAACGGTCAATACGACTCGGGTGATGACAAATTTCGAAGAGATCATGTCATGTTTGACTATTTATGCTGCTCTATAATGTCACGATTGGATATCACTGGAAGAGAAACCACGTTCACACTGGACGCTGAGGCATGATACGATTGGCGTTGAATTCCAATTTTCCTAGGGCTTGGTGTTTGACCATTCAATGCACGAAAATTATTCGGATATAGGGTATGCAATTTCTCCCTAATTTATGTGCGTTTGAAACTCGTACGATTTTCTTATATTGCAGAAACGAAGCACGATGATCTAGGTTGGTCAATTTTGCCGTGCATCTAGGTTGGTCGATTTTTCCATCGATGAAATTTCCATAATGTTTCGTTTCTGCAATACAAGAAAATGGGCTTAGGGCGTGATTGACAAACGGCCAAACAGTAATTATTTCTATTCTTTTGTTCCTAAAATCAGTTTTGGAACAGAAATCTATTTGGTAAATTTTTGTTCCCGTGCATAAATTTACAAAAATTTGTTTCTAGAATTAATTTTTAAATAGAATCAAGAAATAATGGAAACAAGAATCAGAAATGAAAAAGATTTTCTTTTTCTTCTTCTTCTTCTTGACCTATGGCAGGTTGCTGGTCGCCGGCCATCAGAAACCTGCCACAGGCCAAGGCCGGCGAGGGCGACCCTCACCAGCATCGGCGATCTGGCCATGGCCACGGAAGGAGAAGAAGAAGAAAAAAAAAGAAAAAAAGAGAGAAATATTAAAAAATTCAAAATATTATTAAAATATTATCAATAAAAAGAAATTTTGTGTAAATACCAAATGCATTTCTCTTCTTTTTCTATTTCAAGAATTGAAATTTTGGACAATTACCAAATATCTTCAAATGCTTAGAAATTATTCCCGATTACAAAATCAAATAAAATCATTTCTAAACATAAATTATTTTCGGAAATAGAATAGTTGCTAGATACACCCTTAGTTGACGTCTTTATTGTTGCCGCATGTACTTCATTTATTTTTTTCCTTCGCAACCTAGATCATGTCCGTATTGAATAATTGACAAACTTTTAGTAAGTAAATAAATGGGATGTCGCTTATTTAAATCTCACCAATTACATAGAATCTTTTTAAAATTATGAATTATTTATTTATTTGTTTGTTTATTTATTATTTATTTTTTCCATTCCCAACTGTGGGCTAGCAAGGTTGCCGACCGACCCTCGCCTAGATACAAGAGAGGGCCGCAACCCTCGCTTATTGGCCAACAAGGGTTGTAGACCCCTTTCCTGTGGTCAGCGAAGGCGTCATGACCCTCACCTAGATCTGAGAAAGGGTGCGGAGGCCTTTCCCTATGGCTAGTAAGGGCATAAGCAAGGGTTGTTGGCCCTCGCCGGCCCAAAGTTGTAAAAAAACAATGAAATAAAAGAAAAGAAATAAAAATTCAAAAAATATTAAAAAATTGTCTACGTTAGCATTGGTAGTACCACATAGGACAATTGGCGAGTGTCAACGTCAGTGATTTTTTATCAAAACTGATCAAATGGACTACACTAGCAAATCGTTAAAAGATTTACCATTGAATTAGTACAATTAAAAGGTCTAGAATTGAATTGATATAGATGCAATAGATTTATGACTTTTTTGATAATTTTTCCTGTGGATAAAAAGCTTCGTTTTCTTTCGAAATTGATATATAATTTTACTCGGATTAAATATATCTTTTATTTTACTGATTCAAAAGGACGTGTAGATAAGTTGACAAATTTATTTCTGAAAACTTAGCAGTTAGCATGGAAACGACGTGTGAATGAGAGCAACGATGAATTAATTTTATTGAAAGAGACGGTGGATAATATAAACTACAAATCTTAAATCAAATCTTGTGATTAAAAGGTAATTTGATCTGTCAATGTAAATGAAAAGGTGTGTTTTAGCAAAAAAGACGTGGAAATAGCGTCGCCCAAAACGAAATTGCTGAAACCGGTGCATAAAAATTTCTTAGAATTCAAGGTTGTTGGTCCATGCAAATTTTCTTTTTGTCATAAAACACAAATTACAAATTACAATGACCGTGTGTGTCCATCTCCCAGTTCTCAATTTAATTTGCCCATGTGCTTCCGCCGGTCTCCTCCATTACAAATCTTATCCTGAATAAAGTCAAAGTCAAGCCCGCTTGCATGAGACCAAAATTGCCTAGCAAAACATGTGAAGACCAACGTTGATTTCAATCGTGTAGAAAATATATAAACCGTGTAGATAACGTTCATTTCAATCGTTGATTACAAAGACCAACGATAAAATCAACATAATTAACGATTGAGATGAAATTCGTTCAAATGATTTATGCAATAACTTTTTTGGGGCGTGGAGTTGAGAGGGCTAGAGAACTTCCCATGTAAAGGACATTATGACGAGCATAAATACCCTCGTTTAGAATTGAATGCTCGTGGGAAGAAGTTTTAGTCGAGATTGCTTGTATGAGTTAAAAGGGCCATGACTTTACCGGTTCACGAGGTTTGTAAATATTTCATAGTTTTCCGATAGTCCGGTCTCCGTGCTCGTGCCCCTAGTAAAAAACAAAATTTACCTGAGATGAACTACCATCGGGAACCAACTTTACCCACAAAAAAAAAACTACCATCGGGAACTCCTTTACCAAAAAAAAAAAAAATTACCATCGGGAGCTCAACTCATATGAGAAATTAAATTTTATCAATTAAACAGCCTTGGCCTCCATTAAATTTCTTCTTTAATTAAGCAGATTAGAAAATCATGTCAACAATTAACTTAGTTATAGAGGGTTAACATACAAGAACCTCAAGTTCAAATGTATCCATGTCATTTATACAGGTGAAAATAAAGACTTACACAAGGTATGTCTAGGATCCAAAAGGAAAAAAAATACAGTTCAGGCATTGATTATGCATTTCACGAATTTGCATTTCACGAGTCTCTCAAGGAAAACGAAGACATTAATTTTTGCATTGCTTCTACAACTGTAATGTTTAGATAACATGAAGACTGTGATCCGAAGGATCAAGGAGAATCGGGGTTCAAACTACAAAAACCAAGCACACATATGAACTAGATACGAAATCAAACTCCACTTGCCCACTCTGATTCCAAACCAAACCCAAAACTCAGCAACAAAATGCCTCGATCTGTTTTCGCGCACCTCCTAACTTCTAAAGCTTGTTCAATCTTCCTGCAAAATATGCTGAAGAGGAGAAAACAGGAGACTTTGCTGGAGTGACCATTCTGCATCAAAACAAAAGGACTCCTCAAACTCGCCATCTCAGGCATCTCCAGGTCACATCATATTACAAAAATCTGTAATATATACAACATAACAAGCGGTAAAAGTCGTGAGAGTGGCTCATCATTCCAAAATCTCGCCTTCCTCTAATTCATCCTCCACCGATCCTAAGTTGCACCCTCCAGGCAAGCCTGTTCTTTCCTCAAGACCTTTTCTGGCAAACTCATCATCTAATTGAAGAAAATCATCAGGATTCATTTGTGCAATGAGATTTGAATAGGCATCTACAAGTCCCTGATCAAAGTCAACTTCCATGTCCTCAATAATCCCTGAATCCCCAATATTGGAGGGAAGTGGTTCGCTTAGTCCAGATACATGTCCTGCCAAGGGCCCACTTGATGATTTTGTATTTTGATGGGAAAATTGAGATTCTCGACTTGAGTTCCATTGCTGCATTAGGTCACACACCCGCGATTCCAAACAGCCATTATCTTCAATAATCTCCTCCCTGAAGCGGACACCATCCACATTCGAGTTATCACTTCCGACAGAGCACTGCAAATCTGATTTGGTAGTGATGGCTCTCCTGTCTTTCACAACTTCAAAATCACAACTGTGTGATGGAAGGAAGATGTGTATTACAGGATATTCTAAGATGACAATATTTGCCAATAGTTGCCTAAGAGGGGTCCTTATGTCCAACTCCTTGAAAGGTGATTTGGGACCCTGGATTGGTAAAATGTAGAAATGAACTCATTAGGCTGAACATTTAACTGCTGAGTAGTCTGATACGAAGCGTGTAAAGATAGATGGTCAACTCCAAAGATTGACATCCAAAATTAATCTCAGGCACCCCCTCCATTAAAGAGAAATATTCATAGCATGAACAAGCAAAAGGAAAGACTAAACTTCACGAGCATGCTGGAAGAAGGGAAGATTGCCTTTGGATATTTACGGATAAAAAATCTGAGATTGTCCAGCTGTTCATCACAAAATTGCTTTAGCTGATGGTTCCATGGACCGGGTTTCAGATGTTTCTCAATGACAGTACAAAGGGTCATGTCCTCGTGTATTCTGCAACAAAAACCATCCTCAACCACTGAACATGATATCATTGCTCTTTGGAATGGACAGTCACACAAATTAATTCTCATCATTAAAGGTGAACATAGGTACTGCATATCAGCTTTCATCAAGATTAAACTACACATGACTTACCCATGGTCACAAAGAACCACATCTGTCGAGTGAAAGCGCCATTCAATTGTCCACGAAATAAATTTCTTCCTGAAACAATAGAAAAGCACAGTTCACTGATGAGAAACTCAAAAATAATTCCAAAATCACATTCCAACTAGAAATCTCCATATGAAAAAACATCTTTAAAAAAGAGGGCTGACAAAGGCGGAAAGTACTAACCAAAAGCATGGGAATGCCAAGGTCAAGTAGACGAAAAAACTGCTTACAAAATTCAATGAAAATCATTTCTAGAAAAAAGCTGACATTTACGGACACCTTAAATCTGTATATCCAAAGCGTGACCAAAAAGTCAACACCTGACAAGTCCTGCACTTCCTAATCCCACAGCAAGGAAATAACTTGCAAATGAGATTAACACCTAAATTAGCAGGTTAGATAAGTTCAACCAAGCTTGTTTAAAAAAATGTTCCTCATTAATGAATGTAAAGCCAAGAAGGAATCACTTCCTAATAGCATTTTCTCAGTTAAATGATCTATTCCAAATATTCTTAGGAACTGCAACTGTTATCCAGATATAAACCCATATAATGAAGATTCAGAGACATTATAGAGATAGATGAGCTGATCTTACCCTTCAAGAATACCTCTTTTATCATCAGATGGCTTGATTATTGACTTAAGGAGAAAAAAGATGGGAAGGAGATCACATCATCACGGATAGAGTAAACAATATGTTATCACTAAACCCCTAGAGCAAAATCATAGTTTAAAGATAAATATTAAACGCCTTCAGAAAGACCCGGCTGATCTAATGTCGTATACCCAGCCAAGAGAATGACCCCACCCAAAAAAATGAAGTAACTAAAATCAGGAAGAGGAGGAGAAGGCATAAAGCCTACCACAAGAATCATCTACACCTAATGTGCAGGACTTAGTATCTCATCTAACAAAATCAACAGCATAGTATATATAGTCCACTCTAAGGTCAAGATTCTGATGTCACACCTTTGCTCATATCGAGACTGATTTCTGCCCCTTTTGGCAAGTCCACTTGGAAGGAACAAGAGTTTTGTTCTCCTGCTAGCAGCTGCACGCCGGAGGTTTTGGAGAGGAAACGGCAACTTAAAATAAGGATGCACACCTAACTTAGTTCTCGTTCTGTGAGCAGATTCAGTCACCCTCTTCACTTCTTCGAGCAAATTATAGTCTATGTTCATCATAAATTTCAAAGAATTATAAATATATAAAGCTCAAGAATAAATGAAAGATTTCTTAAAAAGTAAACATGAAAACAGAAGTGAGCTTTAGGCTTAAGCTAATTTTCAAAGGAAAATAAACCATTCAGATAAAGCAGGGCAATTACCAACAGAAGTTTATGCCTGAATAATCATACTCAAGACAGCAAAAAGGCTAGAATTTTGATACAAATGCATGTGCAGTGGAGAGAGAGAGAGAGAGAGAGAGAGAGAGAGAGAGTATACCAGAGAGGAGAACGTTGACAGAAGTTTATGCCTGAATAATCATACTCAAGACAGCAAAAAGGCTAGAATTTTGATACGAATGCATGTGCAGTGGAGAGAGAGAGAGAGAGAGAGAGAGAGAGAGAGAGAGAGAGAGTATACCAGAGAGGAGAACGTTGTCATTAAATTGAGAGAGAGGGATGAACTGAGTCTGATTCCTCTTGCCACTGCAGCCAGTACGGTGTTTATGAGCATTTACACATGGAAGGCTACATGAGCGGAAAGAACATGCAGGACACTTGTATTTTGATGGGTTCTTTTCGCACTCTTGACACCGAAGAGCTTGTTGCTTTGCATGTGTTGTGCCTACTTTTTCTTCCACTTGATCTCCCATCTTCTCAAGCAAATTCGAGAGAGCTGAAAAGAATGGTATTTGGAATAGTAAGAATAATGGGATTGCAAGAAGAATGGACAATGTGATGTGTGATATTTAAATAAAAGAGAAAATAAAATCTAGTCAAGAATGTAATAGGCAATCCTGTGATTATTTCATAGAGACAATCCTTAGACAGTAAAAATTAAATCAATGGGAAATAAAGTTATGTGCAAGAGAACATTCTATCTTGACCAGTGGATATTGAGAGACTATGTCACGTCAGCTGCATTTCGGAAGCTTTTATGATAGGACAGGAATCTGAGCAATCTCTTATACCCCTACCTCATTACGTCCATCACAAGATATAAGGCAGTACATAGTCATATTCTATACATTCTGTTGTTTGGTGAAAACAACAAATAAATATTAACGGAAAAATATACCTTTGTGTGTAGTCCATAAGAGTTATCATATCATTATTAAACCTGCAAATCAGACTGCTTGCAAAATTGCACACTAGCAATCACTAAAACACTACATTTTTGTTACAAAGCACAACCACAAAAATGAAAAGATACAATCACACATCAAATCCATGTGCAGGAACCGTTTTTCTCTGATACGGGTGCCAAACATGGGTACCTATCATAGTATCATGACTTGTCCAAGTTTTCAGATCACGAACAAGAGGTCTGAGGGAATGAGTGTCTAAAATTTGGATGCAAGTGCTGGATATATTTGAAATAGACAATATGCACACCTGATAATAACTATTACTAAAGCATTGCTTTGATGTTAACTTTATCTCAATTATTCCAATAGGCACAGCATTTTGAGATAACATTACGGACTGAGGATCACAAGATTCTATAAATTTAACAAACCAAGGCCAATTGTGAAGTTTTTAGTCAGTTTTGCACAGTTACATACATGTCAACATCAAAACAAAACCAAAAGCCACCAAAAACTATAAACTATGCTTACTGTGACATATTTATCTTAAACTTTTATATGTGACACTAAAAATCCCAAACTTATGTCTATGTGACACATTTACCCTCCCATCAAGTTTCTGTCTATGGAAACCGTTAAAAGTCTGCCTACATGGACGCCAGAAAGCAAACAGTGTTGACATGGCATCACGTGGCTCGTGTGAAATTAAAACGACATTGTTTTGGTTGAAAAATCATCTAATGGAACCTTAATGAAAGGTAAATATGTCACATAGGTACAAGTTTGAGGTTTCTTATGTCACAAGGAAAAGTTTAGGATTGTGACAGTGGATGTGACACCAAAAATCCCAAACTTGTATCTGTGTGACCAATTTACCCTCCATCAAGTTTCTGTCTATGGAAACCGTTAAAAGTCTACTTACATGGACGAGAGAAAGCAAATGATGTTGACATGGCGCCCAAGTGGTTCAAGTGAAATTAAAACGATGTTGTTTTGGCTGAAAAATCATCTAACGAAACCTTGACGAAGGGTAAATGTGTCACATAAATACAAGTTTGGGGTTTTTTATGTCACAAGAAAAAATTTAGGATTGTAACAATGGGCATGGTTTGGGGTTTTTGATGTCAACAAAAAAAAGTTCGAGATAAACATGTCACATCCTACTTAGGATCGAGTAGTGGATAGTAAGATCCTAAAAATTACACAAACAATACAAAAGTCTTGGATAACCACATAGAATTTATTAATTATGAACATTGTATGACATTAACTCCAAAATAGTGTAAATTTTAAATTTATGACATCTTTAAACTATATGAGCTGGGCCACAGTGACATTGAACCTAACACCAGACAGATTCTGCTTAAGCGCCTTACTTCCACTAGGGTTTGAAGTAGGAACAGGTGGTTAGGAGAGAGGAGACACTCTGCCAGCAGAAGTTGGCGTAGGAGTTTGCCTGCTCTCGTTTTGAGGGGCTCGAGAATGTGAATCATGGGTTGAAGACATCTTAACAAATACCAATAACAACAACAATTCGGGACAGAAACAATGTAACAACAACGACAAATCAAAGTAACTAAAATTGAAAGCCAGAACAATATCTCAGCTCAGCCCACGCACAACCAGTCATCAACATCAAGTATCAACCAAAAGTCAGAAATTCCCATTCACGCAACTAAATTCAATCAAACTAATTTCACAGCCCATCCATCCACCATTCTTTCAGTTCATAACATCTAGAATACACTAAAACAAACTCTAGTTTAAGATCTATACCCTGAATAATCACCGAAACAAATCCTTCGGCACGACTCCTTTCTCGTTGTTGTTGTCGCACAACGTTTGGCACGATTCAGTCTGCTCGGCATCCACAAAAAGCACGAGTAATTTGTTAGCTATCACATTTATTGAATAAAGAACAGAAGCTAAAAAAGAAGAAAAACCCTCACTGAACTAAAACCTGTGAGAGAGTGAGTCCGCCACCGCCGCCGCCGCGTCGGTGCGTCCAAGCTTATGGATGGCCTGGGGGGCGCGGACCGTCGTCGCCGGAGCTCGTGGAGGCCGAAACAAGCAGAAGACACGAGCGAGAACGTCACGCTTCGCTATCGTCACGCTCGTGGAGATGTGCTTGCCCGTGACACGCTAGACATGAGAGAGGGAGAGATGGCGGCGGGTGGCGCCATCGCGGCGACGGATCTCGCCGGCCGCGCGGCGGCGGTGCACGACGGCGGGCTGAATCGGAGGGGACGCGCGGCGAGAGAGAGAGAGATGCTAGAGACGAGCGCCGTGGCGGAAAGAGAAGGGCTACTTATAGTTTCGAAGGCCGGGTGACCCGACCGACCCGAATTAAGGCGAACCGAATCCGAAATAGCCGGTCCATCGGAGACCCGACCCGTTTTCCCTCCCCAACTTTTCTTCTCCTTTGTGTTGTTGAAGTGCGTGGGAGAGGGAGGCCGAAGAAAGCCATGGAAGAAGAAGCTCCGCCGCCGCCTCCGGTCGGCGATCCGCTGACCAACCCGTCATCCTCGTTCTCGTCCCTCGACGACCTCGCCTACGAGCTCTCGTCCCTCGAGGACCTCGCCAGCCGCGGCTCGTGGAGGTCCGTCCTCGACCGGGTCGCCCGCGCCCGGTCGCTCTCCCGGTCGCTCTCCCTCCTCCGCCACCCCCACGACCACCTCGTCTACCTCTCCTACAGCGCCCTCGCCCTCGCCAAGCTCCGCCGCTTCGCCGACGCCGCCGCCGAGCTCGACTCCCTCCAGGATCTCGAGTCCCCCGAGTACAGGTACGAGTCCTACCCCGAAGTCTACCCGGGCCGGTCCGGCTCGATGGTGCCCTTTTGCCTCCGGTGGCTGAACTGCGTGATCCCGATCAAGCTGGGCAGTCGCCAGGAGGGCTTGGATCGGTTCTATGGGCTTCTGGATTTCGTTAGGGGGAAATTGGAGGAGAGAAGAATCAAGGGTTTGTCCGAGGAGGACGAGTCGGTGAGGGCTTGGAGGAGGAGGGAGGTTTCGGTGATGAATAGCATTGTGGGTCATCATTTGAGTAATAAGGAGTTCAGTGTGTGCTTGGATTTGATCAGGGATATGTTGAGGAGGGGTTATTCGGAGGACCCAGTTCTGGTGTCGAGGTTGGGGTATATTCAGATGCAGATCGGGGATTTGGAGGGCGCGAAGAGCTCATTTAAGCAGATTGAGGGGATGGCAAGCGAAGGGAAGGATCGTGGGTCATTGAGTGAGGTTGAGTTGAAGAATCTTGTGAATAGAAATAAAGCCTTGGTCTATTTGGTGGGGAAGGATTATGTGTCGGCTGTGAGGGAGTATGAGGAGTGTATCGAAAGAGATGATTCGGATGTGGTGGCTATCAACAATAAGGCGCTTTGTTTAATGTATTTGAGGGACTTATCGGATTCGATCAAGGTGTTGGAGAATGCGCTTGAACGGGTTCCTACTGTTGCTTTGAATGAGTCTCTCGTGGTGAATCTGTGTAGTATGTATGAGTTGGCATATGTTAATCATTCGGATATCAAGAAGACTTTGAGTAATTGGATTGCACGAGTGGCTCCGGATGATTTTGATTCTTCGTGTACCAGGATTTGATGGTACGTTCTCCTTTACTGTCATACGGCATTTAGCTTACTCATGTCATCGATTCAGTAAATGATATCTGAATATGCTTACTTTTTTTTCCTGAGAAAAGAAAAGAGTGGATTACCATAGTGTATCATCTATACAGGGTCTATGCTAATGATAATGTAGATATGATTGCCATATATATGGAACCAATAGAGTGGATGTTTTGTTTCAACATCTTCAATCCCTTGGTAGAACTGCGATGCGTTTTGGAGTACATTCTCACATCATCGGTTAGAATATGATTTCATGATGTCCTTGTTGACTTGAATATAGATGGAGTCCCACATGTCTCTGTTTTGTGCTTCTACCCTATGTATGATTCCATGTTGTCCAATCTGACTTAAATATAGATCGGGTCCCTTGCCGTGTCTCCATGTTGCACTTCTTCCTAGGGGTAATTGGTTCCATGGTGGGTCAGTTCCCATCTTGAAATTGGGAACCGGACTGGACAGGGTCGGTTTTTAGTTTGTGGAACCGGGAACAGACCCTATCCACCTTGGAAATGGACCAGGGTCCGGTTCAGTTTTGTTTCTTTTTTTGGCTTTAGCTATAAATACTTTGTCTTCAATTTTCTTTTAAGGTGTATGCGATAAAAAAATATAAAAAATTATATATATATTTTGGATCATTTCCGTCGGTTGATATGGTTCCTCCCCAGGAATTGGTTCCTAATTTTTGGAACCGGGAACCGAATTGATTGCCGTGGGAACCACCCAGAACTGGTTAGTCTGGTCTGGTTCTCAGGTTGGACCAGGACTGATGCATACCCTTACTTCTCCCCAATGTTGAATTGCTTAAGGAATTGGTCAGGGTGTATAAAATAGGAAAATGAGTTATTAGTTGCTCCATATACTCTTTATGTTGTAGATTACATATTGATATTACTATGAAGTTTGGGCAAAAGAGTGACCTTATGTGACCTAGGTTATAAATGCATAGGGCTCCACAAGCTTGTTTGACCATAATAGACTACACGTGAATTCCTGTTACGTGATGGAGAGCTTGGACAAGCAATAAGGCTTGGTTTGTTAGGGTTCATATGGTTGACCACACGTAGTGGGATAAGGCTTGGTTTGTTGTTGTTATAGTCGTAGAGTGGGTAAATGAGAGGCTTTTGTCATTCTTCAATCATAGATGACAATAGTCTTGAACAGCTTTGTCTTGCGAGAGAAACTTAATGTTGGTTACCAACGCATTAAGTTAGAAAATCAAGAAATGAAGCCTGCAGAGGCTGCTTTAATTATTCTCCCTTTTTTTGTTCTTGTAATCTTTTAGTCCTTTTAGTTGCACAGCAAACCTTTCAATTCTTTCCTTCACTCGGTCAGAGATTGGTAAAAGGAGTGATGCTTTTACAGAAAATCCAAACTCCATAGATTTTGAGTAGGGCATCTAGTTGCTGGTGTAGCTGACCCAAATTTATACTCTTAAATGTTGTCCATAAGTTTCTTGGAATTGCATTTGTGAGCATTTCTCCGGGTAATTGTTGAATGTATCTCCAGATTTCTTTAGCTCTAGCTTAGCTTTGTATCTCTGTCAGTGGAACTGAGTTTTTGCTGCTAATTGAACAGTCCCTGGACATCCATTTTCTACACCAGCTGTTGCTTCAGAGTTTCAGTGTGAACATTTGCTTTGAAATGATCCCACCATTTTGACGAGTTTACAACTAGTATAACGTCTTACAAAAACAAGAGTTCGGTCATTTATTGTCAATCTAGTCTCACTGTTTCATATTATGAAGGTGCTTTAGAGCACACTAATGTTGACACATTGTGAAGTTCTCCTTATTTGTCTGGAGGTGCAAGCCCATGGCTATCTGCGCCTTGAATTTTGTGATGAGAACAACTGCTAAATTCTTTTCCTACTAATTGTGGTGGATCGCTTCCATGGATTGTTTTGTGCTATTATGCTGTGTGAATACATTCCCTAGAAAGTGATGTCTATAAACTCAGAAGGTCCTTTTGTGTGGTTTGTGGTCTTGTTATGGGTCGTGAAATAACATTTTTTTATAAGAGCATCTTGCGAGTCTTTTTTACCTATTGTTTTTTCTTGTCTCGTCCTCTATCAGCGCCATGCGAAGTCAGATACACTAATTTCTAACTCAATCCTTTCTTTGAATACCTATTGATCCACTGAACCATCCTTGCCTAGGCTACACGCATATTATGTACATCGGGTGCATTTTTTTTTGGTCGAAATGTACATTGGGTGCATTTTTTTTGGTCGAAATGTACATTGGGTGCTTGACAGCTTTGCATTTTGGTGGATTCAGCAATAGAAGTCTCATCTGACAGAAGTTTCTCTCAAGCTTGATTATTAGCCTACTGTTGCGATATGTTCGCGTAAGACATGGGATGCACTTCTCCTTTTAATCATGTCTTGCTTGCATTCTATGACTGAGATCTCCTTGCACGTTGTCAGACTTACATTTTTGACCTTCCCCTCCTTAGTTTTTGCTACTGCTTAATTCATACCTGCCCTCTACTGAGACTGCATTTCATTTGCCCTACTGTTATATTTATTTTTCTAAATCCTCTCAAATCCTAAGGCTTTCTTCAGGAGTTATTTCACGAACTCAGTTATTAGAACCTGTTCTGCAATTGCTTGTCATGTTCTGGGAAAGTGGAAGTTGATTCTTCCAGTACCCAATTTTGAAAAACTTTATGGTCATCCTAGAATGGCTTAATTTTGGCTTTAAAGGTTGCAAAAAGGACTGGTAAACGTGAGTTGGTGTGTGACCACCAGCAGCTACTTAAAATGACTAATTTTCTATGTTTCAAGTGCTTCTGCAACTTGCCAAATGCACGTGCACCAATGCAATGTCGTGGGTGTTTGGTTGTTTCATCCCTTAACTGATAGGGTTTCGAGCTTCTTGTTCTATCTTTGATGGCCTTTAATCTATATTCTTCTGCTGTTCTTCTGTGTTACATATATGTTCAATATTTTGGTTTCAGGGAAAGGAGGAGAAAGAAAATCTTTTTGGGATTAGCAAAGCAACTCGATGCCTATTGAAAGAACTTAAAAAGAGGATTTTTGACTGGATAGGCGTGGTGGAAAGGTGAAAAGTAAAGGGTGTCTTGCATTGGAATAGAAAGTTAACTCCCTGCATTCAGATACTGACTCCAACTTTGAGGGAATGGTTTGATTTCCCCGCGTCATAAACCGTCTATATTGATGATGGTGAAGTTTCAAGGAATTATCCAAGGCTGAGTCGAGGAACATTTTGGTTGGATATTACTGGCATGGGATCAGCAAGTGCATCTGTGATATTGTTTGAGCTCATTTATCTTTTGTCGTGGACAAACTTTTCGATATTTTCCAGAATGAGGATTGTTGATGACAACATATAATGTGTAAAGCTTGCGAATGAATGATCATGAAAATGTCTTTTTCCCGTATGAATGTGCGACTAGACTGAAACTAGACTCAAGCCAAATTCCCGGTGAAGGCATTCTATGAGGATTTCAAGGAGACATACCACTGCAAAAGTAGCATTAGAGGGCTTGCTCAAAGGAGGATTGCTCCTGCCTTATGCGTAGGCTTTTGTAAGATTTCGTTTGAATGGAGGAACGACGATGAGTTTTCCTTTGGACCATGTTCTTCCACATTGATTTTATTTGTCGATGGTCGTTCTTTCGGGTCTGAGTTTAAAAAGAAGAGTGGTCCCTCATGCATCTGTTTTGGACGACCCGACATGCGTTCTGGAGGTCGGATTGAATCTGATGTGGCATAAGCAATGAGCGAAGAACTAATTCAATCTGGTGTATGGAAAAAATGTGGTCAAAATGGTTGGTTGGAAAGTTAGAAACCTGGGTTTTCTAACAAAAAATTGATCTTTTAATCTATCTGTAGCTTAAATTAGTCACGGTTGAATGCGAGACGCTTCTGCGGGAATCTGGCGTTCAGACAATTCCCAAGCTGGCGAAGCAGTTGTTAGCAGAGAGTCCCATTTTAAAGTTCAACAGCTCTCGGTCACCAACTTAGAAAACGTAAGCGAACCGGTCAATCTCACCTACTCATCATCATCTTCCACTGTAATGAACCGGTCGTTACCGTGCAGCAACAGTCAGCAAGGTCAGGTTACAGCATTCTCACATCTCTCTCTCTCTCTGAAAAATACTGGACTAAAGCAAAGCCAAAAAAAGTGTTTCTCGGGTAAAATTCAAAATATTAACTAAAAGTTTCGGAAAATTATGGAATGGTATACTTGAACTCACAGGTCAACATTTGAGTGTTATGAAAAAGTATCCAGAGTTTTTGGGTTTTAAAGAGTATAAATATGCGTCGGCTGCAGGATGTAAAAGAAGTAGAAAGTTAAAGTTAATCTAGATCGTTCCTAAAATGCTTTTTTGGCCAAAATAGACGAAAAAAGGTTAGCCTCCGAATCAACTCTAATTCTCTAGCTTGCTGCTCACACCCGGCCATCTCACCCGGAGTCTTGCCTCAATTACGTCGCATGTCAATGAAATGCCGAAAGGTGCACCCGTTATAAGTGAATGTTTTTTTAGAAGTAAATTAGACCCGGCTCGGTATCTAGGAGTGACCATGATGATGTGGCGGCCGATATGCACATCTACTCCAATCCGAACCGTAGATTCCCAAGGACAAGATCCACGAGCCGATCTCATCTGCACGGTCAACGTAGTCGTCGACCACCGGAAGAGTGCTTCTCAACAAACCCTTTTGCCTCAACTTTCCCACCAACCCCCCTCCTGCATATTCTTTATGGGCGAAGGCAATAAAGGGTGGCGCTTTGCCTTCCCATTTGCTGACGAACCCACCAACTGCACTAGCGAGCTCGAGCTGAACCCACCACCAACCTCCTCCCATGGCTGCTAGTGCTGGTGCTCCCTCTGGCATTGGCTGTTCACAGTTTCGCGCTCATCCCAAGCAGCAACGTCTTGGGTTTAGCCATTCGAGTTGGGGCGGCGCCTCCAAGCTTGTTTCCTTCCCTTCCGGTTTCTGTCTCAGGTACGTCAAGTTCGTTCCTTTGTTGTTGTTTTTGCTGGGAATTCGAGTTTTGATTCTGGGTTTGCGTGGAAACGCAATCAGCTTGTGTTGTGTGATTGTGGGTTGGTTCTGGATCTCCTCCTGGGAATATGAGAATGCGTTGATTGCTTAAAAAATTCAAAATTTTTTTTAATGGGAATTGTATTGCATAGTGCCCAGCAGAGATGTCCAGATGTGGCTTTGAATTTTCAAATTGCAGTGGCGGATGGGTTTTAAGTCATTCGCATATTAGTTTTGCCAGGTATTGGCCGCAATGACAATTAAATCGTGGCGGGGGAGATGGAAATTGGTGATAATATGTCAGTCATCGCTTATCCATGGTTGATCACCATGACCAGATGAAAAGGGAATTTGTAAGAAAAGAAAGAGCAGATGATAATCTATAATGTTTGTTTAACCAAAAGTTGTATGACCAGCACTTGACTGGTGTCAACATGATAATGTATGATATGCATTTTGTCGCGGTTTGCACAAGACGAAGGTTCTCTATTATTGCTATTTAAGCAGTGCATTGACTATTGAAAACCTTTGTCTGGCTGTAGTTTAGTCATGGATTGTTGGATTTCACCGCTGACGATCCTTGTTACTTGCCAGATCTGTAGATAATAGTAAGGAATTACAGTTGCCCAGAATAACCGCAGTGGTGAAAGCACAAGCTGGTCCAGGACAAATGGACGTTGACCCCACTCTGAGTCCAAGGGTGAATTCTGTGAAGCCTTCGAAAACGGTTGCTATAACTGACCAGGCAACTGCTCTTTTAAGAGCTGGTGTACCTGTTATTGCGTTAGCAGCTGGAGAACCTGATTTTGATACACCTTCTGTCATAGCTGAGGTAAAATTTTTCAGGTCCCTTAACTATCTGATCTATACGATCAAATGAATTATTATTAGCTTCTTTCACTTCTGTTCCGCAGGCTGGAATTAATGCTATTCGGGAAGGTTATACAAGATATACACCAAATACAGGCACATTGGAACTCCGCACAGCAATCTGTCACAAGCTAAAAGGTTTTTCTCTCTGTTACTCACTCCGTTACCATCTAAAAGGACTGATCAATATATTGACATTTAAGTCCTGTGCAGGACATTTAGTTACGAAAATTACCAGTTATTGCTTTGCTTATTCATGCTTTCTATATCTGTTTTTAGAGGAGAATGGGATCTCATACACACCAGATCAGATTGTTGTTAGTAATGGTGCCAAACAGAGCATTCATCAGGCAGTTCTGGCTGTCTGTTCTCCGGGAGATGAGGTCTGCCCATTGCTTAAGGATATCATGCTTGTGACATCTTTTTGGTTATGATACATGTTAAGTTGTTTCCTTTTTGTAATTCCAATTCCATAAGTCATCAATGGTGGAGCGAGGCAATTTTGCCTATTGTTGGAATCTATGATAACACTTGAACTTTTGGAGTAAATTAGCAGTTGAAAGCAGCTTTAAGCCACACGCAACTTTTGTATCACTCAGGCTTCAAAATCGTTCTTTTCAATCATCCAGTCTAGGCAGCTAGTCATTCAATTCTGATCCAATGTACGTGCATTCTGTTACACTAATCCTTCTGCAACGCTCAGCTTTTTGCTTTCAAATTTTGCCTGCACTTTTAGTCTTGCCACAATAAGTTTCCCTTGTGAAGTTCCCATCGCTCTTGTCTTGGCCAATGTATTGGTTTCATTAGTCTCGTCCCTTAAATGATGTTGATCATTCTAGCCATTTGTTTCATCTTTGGATCGCTATTTTTTTCTTTTCCTTAATTTAAGTCACCTGTACTTTCAACTTGCATAAAATTTCCCTGCATAATGTTTCTTGGAGGAATGTTTAGTGCTGTTCTTCTAATTATGGCTTTGTGTTTTTCCCTTGCGTATTTATGTATTAGAATTCTTGTCCCAGGTTATAATTCCAGCTCCCTTTTGGGTGAGTTACCCTGAAATAGCAAGGCTTGCTGATGCCACACCTGTTATTGTTCCAACAAGTATCTCTGACGATTTCTTGATGGACCCTAAGCTTCTTGAAGACTCTCTTACTGAGAAATCCAGGCTTCTCATTCTTTGTTCTCCATCAAATCCAACAGGGTCCGTGTACCCCAAAAAATTGCTTGAAGAGATCGCTAAGATCGTCGCAAAGCATCCCAGGCTTCTGGTATTAGAAACAGACTAAGATTTCCTTCCTGCTCCTTACTTTTGTTTGATTGAGTTGACAGATTATGGAAAAATTTCATGCAAACTTTTCAGGTACTGTCCGATGAAATATATGAACACATTATGTATGCCCCAGCTACGCATACAAGTTTTGCATCTTTGCCAGGAATGTGGGAGAGGACATTCACCGTGAACGGGTTTTCTAAGGTAATTGGAAGCCTTTCCTTCTTGAGAACTATTTGCCTCCTAAATTTCAATCTCATAATAACTTTTATTTTTCATCTAGTTTTTGCTTCTACACTAGAATATATTCTACTGCATGCCCTTATAAGGTATCTAATTTTAAAATGTTGGAACATCTATAGGCCTTCGCAATGACTGGCTGGAGGCTTGGTTATATCGCTGGTCCGAAACACTTCATTTCAGCTTGTGCAAAGATTCAGAGCCAGGTATAGTGCAGTATCGAAAATGTAATTTTTCATAGAAAGAACACTGCAAATGATGAAGCTGTCAAGGGAGGTTGCCTAGGAGTTGATTAGAATTAAACTTGGTAGAGAGGAAATTTTGTGTCAATGAAGAACTTTATATCACAGAGAGAGACCATTGGTTTCTTACACCCAGTAAGTTGAAGTAGACTTAAACATTGGATGAAGCAAGTTGTTAAGGTGGTGACCAATTTGTGTAACACAACCTTTTGAAGTGATTGTTTTCTGATTCAGTTCCCCGAGGTTTGTGTCTGACACTATCTATCAGCATAGGGCGGATGGCTGAGTATGTTTTGCATTCTTGCAGTTCACTTCAGGTGCCAGTAGCATATCTCAAAAGGCTGGACTTGCCGCTTTGTCAATGGGATATGCTGGAGGCGAAACTGTCGCGACTATGGTAAAAGCTTTTAGGGAACGGCGAGATTTCTTGGTTAAAAACTTTGGGGAACTGGAGGGTGTGAAGATTTCAGAACCTCAGGTACTAAATCAGAGAGTGACCCGGCATACAAACTAATCATTCTTATTCGGTCTTCCTCTGGCCTTCTCTGTTTTGCTGTTTCTCATCACTTTTCATTGCAATCTGATATCCCACTCGCTTTTATATGCAGGGAGCCTTCTATCTTTTCATCGACTTCAGCTGTTACTATGGAGCTAAAATTGAAGGCTTCGGAGAAATCGACAGCTCGGAGTCACTTTGCCGATACCTTCTTGACCGGGCCAAGGTATGCATCATTCAAGTGCTTGTTAATCTTCCTCTAGTTTCCGAAAAAAAAGAAGAAAAACTCTTGCAGATGTGTCTGTACCGAATTCTTATGTCGCCCCTCTCCAAAATGTTTACATCTGAAATGCTGAGAAGATGTAACATCCGGGTGCCGCTTCTGATTAACCTTCGGGAAATTCTCCCGACGCTATTTTGTATAGGTTGCGTTGGTCCCGGGGGGTGCATTTGGGGATGACACTTGCACCCGCATCTCTTATGCCGCTTCCCTTGCGACTCTACAAGAAGCTTTCGCCAGGATTAAGGAAGCACTTGTCTCGCTGAGACCCGCTGTCCCGGTTTGATGATCACAGAGTTGCCGCAGCATTCGGCTCACCTTACCCAAATTAGCTGCTGCTGTTGTATTCCTGTCATGATCATTCGATCAAATAGACTCCGTTGCCGTAATTTAATCGTTGTTAGTCTCCCTTGTTTTCTTAATCATAATTAGTGAAGATAAGAGGAATGATTAGATGCAGATTTGAGATGTGCGTATGATCGCATTTCATTCCCAAAGAAAATGTCAATGTACATTGTTATTTCAAATTTATCATTCATAAGTGTGACATTTTACTGTTGAAGTTTTATTCATCTGTTGATACTTACAAGAATGGATTTTTCAATGCAAAATCCGAAAAAAGAAAGAAGAAAACAGTGTCATGCATCGTGTCCAATCCCAGCCTTTTTATCTATTTATACTGTTATCACAGGCAAAGTGATTTTTCATTTCTTTTGTTTCGTGGAAAATAAATAATTTGAAAAATATTTTTCTAAAAATGATCGTTTATATTACTCAAAAAAATAAATGTATGACATTTTTTTTATTATACACAAAATTTCTTAAATATAAATTATTATCGACACTAAAAATATTTTTCAGTAATTAATTATTTCAAGCAATATAAGCGAAGATATTTAGGAAAACATTATCCAAAATTTTTCATTTTCTGTGAAATAAATGGAGCCTTTATCTTACTTTGATTTCTAACGAAAACATTTTGAGGTCTCTTTTTGTTTCATAATTTATGCGGGACTAAAAGGAAATATATTCAAATCATATAAATGGTAGCAATACAAATCAAACATATGGCAACACTTGGTTGCCATTGGAGTCCAAGATCGGCGATATATCTAAATTCAAACCCGTGAAAGTGAATCGTATTCCATGAATATGATATCTATCTAGTGTGATGTATGGAATATATGACTAAGGTGGAGTGTTAGAGTATTTCTATTGATCGGTCATGTCATATAGGCCCAAGTCGTACATCCAATTGCTTTGATTTGAATTATCCGGAGGATGCCTTATATATATTAATATTATATCAAATCAAAAAGATGGACAATCAAACCCATTTCTCGATTCAATAGAAGCTAAAAGAGTTGAATAGGGTCCCAAATAAGGAGAGATATTTAAAAAGCGGGTCCGATTACGCCTATTCCTAATCCTAAATGGAATGAAACGACGTAGGGATCCATATGAAAACATAGTATCTATTTCGATACGCTCGAATGACCCCTTCTCATAATGAGAATGTATATAACCCTATTCCGGGCCGGTCCTACGCATAGTAATCAAGATATCCCAAAAGACGGGGAATCGAACTCGGGACTCGACCAACCGCTAGGGGCCGAAGCAGTGATTAGCACTTTTCACTGTGATGATTCTTAGCTCCCCTGAATTATTACTTCAATTATAAGATATTCTTTTATATTTTTTTTGTATTCTACCTCGTGAATTTTAAACTTTTGAGATGGTCTTTCTAACGGTTGAGAATCAGAAGCCAGCTCTGGCTTCCCAGGAGGGTGACTTGGCATTGCTTTGCCAACAGAGCTGGTGCTCTCTGACACTTGCTTTTCACTGTCTCACGCGCTCATCCGAAGCAGCGAGGGTTTTGTCACACTCAGAGTTCGAGCAGTGCCCCCCAGGTTTGTTTCCTTCCCTCCCAGTTTCTCCCCTCGGGTGCGTAAAGTTCATTCTTTTGCTAGTAGTTTTCGCTGGGAAATTTCAAGTTCTGTTTCTGGGTTTGCGAGGAATCCCACCCGGCTTCTGTTCTGTCTCGAAGTTGGTTTGACGTTCGTGTTGTGTGATTTGGACAGTGCTGGATCTCTTTCTGTGAGAATGGGAATGCGTTGACTGCTTAAAAAATTGAAATTTTTTAGTGGGAATCGATGTCCTGATGTGGCTTTGTATTTTTTAGTTGCAGTGGCAGATGTCAGTTCATTCCCATATTAGTTTGCTAGATATCGGATGCGATGGCGGTTAAGTCGTGGCCGGGGGAGGGGGAGATGGAAATTGGTGATATCATGTGAGTTATTGCTTATCCATGGCCTTGGGTTGATCACTGTGATCCTACTATGAAAGAGGGAAGAAAAGGAGAATACGGAATTTGTAGGAAAAGAAAGAGCAGTTTGTAATTTATGCTGTTTGTTCAAACAGAAGTTGCATGACTAGCATTCAATTGTTGTTGATGTGATAATGTATGTTATGCATTTTGTTGCGGTTTGTCCACGATGGAGGTTCTCTATTGCTGTTTAAGCAGTGTACTGACTCTCGAAAACTTTCGTCTTGCCTTATTTTAGTCGGGGGTTGTTATGTTTTACTGCTGATGATCCTTGTCACTTGCCAGATCTGTGGGTAATACTAAGAAAAAACAGTTGCCTAGAATAACTGCAGCGGTGCAAGCATAAGGTGGTTCAGGAAAAATGGATGTTGACCTCGCTCTCAGTCCAAGGGTGGATGCTGTGAAGCCTTGTAAAACATTGGCTATACTTGACCAGGCGACTGCTCTTTCAAAAGCTGGTGTACCTGTTATAATGTTAGCGGCTGGAGAACCTGATTTTGATACACCTTCTGTCATAGCAGAGGTAATAATTTTTCAGGTGCCTTAATCATCTGATATTTATAAGACGGACTGATATTAGCTTCTTCCACTTTCATTCCTAAGGCTGGAATTAATGCTATACGGGAAGGTTATACAAGATATACACCAAATGCTGGCACATTGGAACTCCGCACAGCGATCTGTCAGAAGCTAATAGGTTTTTCTCTTTGTTACTCAATTCATTGCCATCTGAGAGGACTGATCTATGGGTTGACATTAAGTCCTGCGCAGGGCATTTAGTTATGACAATTACTGTTTATTGCTTTGCTTATTCATGCTTTCTATACATGTTTTTAGAGGAGAATGGCATCTCATATTCACCAGATCAGGTTGTTGTTAGTAATGGTGCCAAACAAAGCATTCTTCAGGCAGTTCTGGCCGTCTGTTCCCCGGGAGATGAGGTCTGCCCATTGCTTAAGGAAACCATGCCAGTGAAATTTTTTTTGATTATGATACATGTTCAGTTATTTCCTTGTTTTAATTCCAATACCATAAGTTATAAACACTGAAGCAAGGCAATTTTGCCTATTGTTGGAATCTATGATAAATTTGAACTTTTGGAGTAAATTAGTGGTTGAAAGCAGCTTTAAGCCACTTCTTGTTGGATGCAACTTTTTCTGATAGGTTACATAACTTTACATCTGTGAAGTTGTAACGAGTGATGACGTCTTGGTCATATTGCTTAGTAGTTTGTTATGAATCCGGCTGAAGATATAATTCGACAATTTTTTTGTCGCATGCTGTTATTGAATTATAAACTCTTTGTCTTAACTCTCGCTCAGGTCACCTATTCATCCTTTTGAAGAGACTTAATTTGATCTCAACCTATGATAGAGTATGTCATTAATTGCTGGGCGTGGAAGTCTACTGCATGTTTTAGGCATGTGATTTGGCCTACTTTACTTCTAATATCCTTGCAGTTCTATGGAAAGTCTGGGATACTGTTGGGTTTTTGTTTATTAATATAAACAATATTCTATAAGGATGTGAACTCGTGGCCTTGGCATAGATCTCTTTTGTAGGTAATGAATTCATATATACTTTCTTTTTGAAATTGCAATAAAAGGCAATGAAAAAGGATATTGGCAATGGCTATATGTTCATAATAAATTCTGAAGTTCAAATATTGAGTATGAAGGGATCGATCTTATTACTTTCTCGAGTGAAGTTAGAGGAGGAGAATTTCCCCAATCCAGACGTAACCATCCTACAAATACATATCTTGTATCACTCAGGCATCAAAACCGTTCTTTTCAATCATCCAGTCCAGGCAGCTACTCATTCAGTTTTGATCTAATGTACATTCATTTTGTTACTCTAACCCTTCTGCAACACTCAGCTTTTTGCTTTGCAATTTTGCCTGTCAATTTCAGAGTTGCCACTGTTATTTCCCTTATGAAGACCCCACTGCTATTGTCTTGGCTGATGTATTGGTTTCATTAACCTTTCTCCTTAAATCATGTTGATCATTCTGACCGTTTCTTTCATCCTTCTCTATGGGTAAATCATTTATTGGCATCGTTATTTTTTCCTTTTTCTTAATTAAAGTCATCTGTACTTTCCCAGTTGCATGAAATTTCCTTGCACAATGCTTCTTGGAGGAACTTAAGTTGCCGTTCTTCTAATTATGGATTTGTGCTTTTCCCTTGTGTATTTACGGACCACAATCTTGTCCCAGGTTATAATTCCAGCTCCCTTTTGGGTGAGTTACCCAGAAATAGCACGGCTTGCTGACACCACACCTGTTATTGTTCCTACAAGCATGTCTGAGAATTTCTTGATGGACTGTAAGCTTCTTGAAGCCACACTTACTGAGAAATCCAGGCTTCTCATTCTTTGTTCTCCATCAAATCCAACAGGGTCTGTGTACCCCAAAAAATCACTCGAAGAGATTGCTAAGATTGTCGCAAAGCATCCCAGGCTTTTGGTATTAGAAGCAGACTAAGATTTCTGTTGTGCTCCTTTTGTACGGTCAATTGAGCTGACAAGTTTTGGAAAAATTCCGTGGCAAACTTTTCAGGTACTGTCTGATGAAATATATGAACACATTATATATGCCCCAGCTGTACATACAAGTTTTGCATCTTTGCCAGGCATGTGGGAGAGGACACTCACTGTCAACGGGTTTTCTAAGGTAATTCGAAGCCTTTCCTTCTTGAGAACTATTTGCCTCCTACATTTCTTTTCATCTAGTTGTTGCTTCTGTGCTAGAATATATTCTACTACATGCTCTTAAAAGTATCCAATTTTAAAATGTTGGAATATCTATAGGCCTTTGCAATGACTGGCTGGAGGCTTGGTTATATTGCTGGTCCGAAACACTTCATTTTGGCTTGTGCAAAGATCCAGAGCCAGGTATAGTGCAGCATCATTATCTAATTTTATAGAAAGACACAAATGTGAACTGATGAAGCTGTCAATGGAGGTTGCCTAGGAGTTGATTAAAATTAAACTTGTAGAGAGGAAATTTTATGTCCATGAAATCCATATCATAGTGAGAGCATTGGTTTCTATTGCCTAGGGATAAAGAAACTGCAAGTGTCCTAACTTTCGTATGACTATTACTTAAGTGCCATAACTTTTTTTTTATCAGTTAAGTGCCAAATTGGTGAAAAATTTCTCATTTGAGTGACTATTCGGGGGATTTATTTTACGTGATTAAACTAAATTTTGGCTTTGATGTGGCTTTTTGAAATGAAATTGAAGTCTAATGTTAAAAAATTTTCGTCCGACGTGGCATAAGTAACCAAAATGACGATTGTTTAATTTAAAGCTAGGGAAGAATATCTCTCTCTCCGATTTCAATTTCTTCCATCTTCGACCATGGCGGTTTCTTCGCATCCATTGTTGCACTTCCCATGGAGGAGCAATCATCTTCATGTGATGGGAAGGTGAGGAGGCGATGATCTGGAGGAAGACGTGGGACCAGCAGAGGGGCAATCGGACGGCTGACTGTAGAGGACTGAGGTTGGGAAGGGTTGGGGTAGGAGGGTCACGGTGAGGAAGCCGGATGGGGTCAACCTCAATTGATCAGATGGTGGAGGATTGACCATGATCTCTTAATTTGATTGCAATGGTCTGGGTTGAGAGATCGCAAGAGGCGATTAAGAAGAAGATGATGTCTTGAGGTAATGAAGTAGGAAGGAAGAGGAACAGACATGGCCATTCTCAACCAAGAAGAGGAAGACAAGAAGCAGCTTCCACATATTTTCAGCAAATCGCCAAACTGAGTGGTGAAGAAGACTTCAATTTTCTCAATTCTTGTCCTGCAAATTGGGGTTTCGGCTTCAAGTGAAGCTATTAGCCCCAATTAGTTAGATTGGGGAAAAAACAAAGAGCCAGCAACATTGTTTTTGCATTCTTTTGTTGATTGGATATCTCCAGTAAGCCACATAACTTGATTTATAATAAATTAATGCCACATTAGATTTTCCAGTGGGGGAAATCATCAATGGCACTTAAAGTGAACGATTTTTTAAAGTTAGGCATTCAAGTGATCGACAAAAAAAAAGTTATGGCACTCACGTGAGCGTTGTACAAAAGTTGTGGCGCTTCGGTGTACTTATCCCTATCATCCATTATGTTGAAGTAGACTTAACATGGGATGGTGCAAGTTGTTAAGGTGGTGGCCAATTTGTGTAACTCATCCTTTTGAAGCGATTGCTTTCTGATTCCATCCGCCCAGTTTTGTGTCTGGCACTGTTAATCAGCATTGTGCAAATGGCTGAGTTTGTTTTACGTTGCAGTTTACTTCAAGTGCCAGTAGCATAGCTCAAAAGGCCGCACTTGGCGCTCTGTCGATGGGATATGCTGGAGGCGAAACTGTTGCAACTATGGTAAAAGCTTTTAGGGAACGACGAGATTTCTTGGTTAAAAGCTTTGGGGAACTGGAGGTTGTGAAGTTTTCAGAACCTCAGGTACTAAATCAGACATTGACCCGGCATACAAACTAATCATTCCTATTCGGTCTTCCTCTGGCCTTCTCTGTTTCTGCTGTTTCTTGTCACTTTTCATTGCAATTTTGTATTCCACGTGCTTCTATATGCAGGGAGCCTTCTATCTTTTCATCGACTTAAGCTGTTACTATGGAGCTGAAGTCGAAGGCTTCGGTGTAATCAATGGCTCAGAGTCACTTTGCCAATACCTGCTTGACAGGGCCCAGGTATTAATTATCGAAGTGCTTGTTTATCTTCCTTTAGATGCAGGAAAAGAAGAAAACTCTTGCAGATATGTTTGTACCGAATTCCTGTGTCGCCCCTCACCAAAATGTCAACATCTGAAATGCTGAGTAGATGTAACATCCTAGTGAATCGTAGTGCCGCTTCCAATTGACTTAGGAAATCTTCTCAATGCATATTTTGTATAGGTTGCGTTACTCCCGGGGGGTGCATGTGGGGATGACACTTGCATCCGCATCTCTTATGCCGCTTCCCTCGCGACTCTTCAAGAGGCTTTCGGGAGGATTAAGAAAGCACTTGTTGCGCTGAGACCTGCTGTCCCGGTTCGATGATCACTGAGTTGCTGCCGCATTTTGGGACACCTTACACCAGTTTGCTGCCGCCGTTGGACTTCCTATCATCTTCATTTGATTGAATAGACTCTGTTGTCGTAATTTATTTGTTGTTGTCTCCCTCGTTTTTTAATTATAATTAGCTAATATAAGAGGGATGATTAGATGCAGATTTAAGATATATACTCTCTCAAGTGTATGATCGAATTTCATTCTTAAAGAAATGTCAATGTACATTGTTTTTTAAAATAGACGGTTTACCGCTCAGTGGCACTAGTGTTACATGTCACTCTTCATGCCACGTGGGACTTAGTCGTATTTAGATGAAGTTAAATTGATGAACGAACAAACAAATGATTAACCAATGGGAGCTCCCGGATTTAGTTTCGTTGAGTTTCGACACTAATTAGACAAGACAATCCTTGGGAAGCAGGATCATTTGTTAGAAGCCGACTATTTTAATAACAGCATCAAATCCATCATAGGTTACACTTCACTGTTGATCGTACAATTGCTTGCATCCATTAAGATGAAGTTAAATGCAATAACCACTCCCTCCAACCCATGAATTACTACTTCAACTTCAAGGAAAGAGTCACAGACCAGAGGCTGAGATATGCGTATGACCCAATCATCTGACTCATACGAACTTTACTTCGTAGATGGGTCATTTGAGCTCGCGATGGCGCGATGGATTATAGAAACTCTTTGATCTCTGTCGAGGTGTCGTAAGTTATGAGCGAAGAACTAGCTAATCTATTGATTGAAAAATTGTGGTCGGAATGGTTAGTTAGAAACATGGAACTCCGTGTTTCTAACAAACATGTTCTTTTGATTTACTTATAATAAATTATTCACAATTAAATGTGAAAAACTCCGGCAAGAATCTGGCATTTAGACAATTCCCAGGATGGCGAAGCAGTAGTTAGCAGAAAGTCTCGTGTAACTTCACCCGCTAGCTCACTAACTGCAACGCAAGCGAACCAGTCAACCTCATCAGTCATCATCTTCTATTTTGTGATCCGGTCGTCTAGCTTGCTGCTAATATCTGGCCATCTCCGAAGGAGCCTTACATCAATTACGTCACATGCCAATGACATACAGAATAGCGCACCCCTGAAAGATCAATGGTTTTCAAATCAAATGTAAACTCGGCTCAATACTTACACGATCCAGGCAATGGGATTGGCTCGTTACATTGCGATGGCGATTGACACGTGGAGTGTATCCTTCGAGCACTTCCTGCTAGCACCCACCAAATGCGAATGGACCTCCAAATCATGCGGGTCTGAAATGAGTTCTACCAAACCAGCTTTGCACACAAAAACTTTCCTCCAAAGAAAGAACTGCCCTGGTCCCATCAGCAGAATGGTTCGCTATGATGACATGGACGGCCGAGATGCACATCTACTAGTATCTGAACCGTAGATTTCCATGACCGAGCCTAAAACCGGTCTTATCTGGACGGTCAAAGATAGTCGTTGGGATTTTGAGGAGTTTGCTGCTCAACAAACCCTGGGCTTCGCTTTCCCGCCAACCTCCCTCTTCCAAATTCTTCATGAGAGCAGACTATAAAATGGTGCTTTTCCTTCACATTTGCAGACAAATCCACCAACTTTACCAGCGAGCTCAAGCCGAACCCACCAATCTCCCATGGCTGCTAATGCTGGTGCTCCCTCTGGCATTGGCTTTTCACAGTCTCGTGCTCATCCGAAGCAGCGATCTCTTTTATTCAGCTATGAGAGTTCAAGGGGTACCTTCAAGTTTGCTTACTTCCCTTCCCGTTTCTCCCTTAGGTACGTCTAGTTCATGCTTTTCTTTTGTTGTTTTCGCTGGGAAGTTTCAAGTTTTGATTCTGGGTTTGTGTAGAAACAAGATCAGCTTCTGTACCATTTCAAAGTGGATTTGATCCTTGTGTTGTATGATTGTGGATGGTTCTGGATCTCCTTCTGCGAATATAAGAATGCGTTGATAGCTTAAACAGTTCGGGAATTGTATTGCATAGTCCCCGTAGAGACGTCCAGACGTGGCTTTGTATTTTCAAATAGCAGAGGCAGATGTGTTAATTCATTCGCATATTAGTTTGGTAGATATCAGCCGCGCTGGCAGTTAAATTGTCACAAGGGGAGATGAATATTGGTGATATCATGTGAGTTATCGCTTATCCATGGCCTTAGGTTGATCACTATGATCCTACTAGTGAAGGAGAGGAAGAAAAGGTGAAAAGGGAATTTGTAGGAAAAGAAAGAGCAAATGATAATTTATGCTGTTAGCTCAACCAAACTGCATTTAAATGGTGTCTGTGTGATAATGTATACATGCATTTTGTTGCGGTTTGTGCATGACAAAGGTTCTCTATTGCTGCTTAAGCAGTGTATGATTCTCGAGAACTTTCGACTTGCTGTATTTTAGTTGGGGGTTGTTGGATTTCACCGCTGACAATCCTTGTTACTTGCCAGATCTGTAGATAAGAGTAAGGAATTACAGTTGCCCAGAATAACCGCAGTGGTGAAAGCACAAGCTGGTCCAGGACAAATGGACGTTGACCCCACTCTGAGTCCAAGGGTGAATTCTGTGAAGCCTTCGAAAACGGTTGCTATAACTGACCAGGCGACTGCTCTTTTAAGAGCTGGTGTACCTGTTATTGCGTTAGCAGCTGGAGAACCTGATTTTGATACACCTTCTGTCATAGCTGAGGTAAAATTTTTCAGGTCCCTTAACTATCTGATCTATACGATCAAATGAATTATTATTAGCTTCTTTCACTTCTGTTCCGCAGGCTGGAATTAATGCTATTCGGGAAGGTTATACAAGATATACACCAAATACAGGCACATTGGAACTCCGCACAGCAATCTGTCGCAAGCTAAAAGGTTTTTCTCTCTGTTACTCACTCCGTTACCATCTAAAAGGACTGATCAATATATTGACATTTAAGTCCTGTGCAGGACATTTAGTTATGAAAATTACCAGTTATTGCTTTGCTTATTCATGCTTTCTATATCTGTTTTTAGAGGAGAATGGGATCTCATACACACCAGATCAGATTGTTGTTAGTAATGGTGCCAAACAGAGCATTCATCAGGCAGTTTTGGCTGTCTGTTCTCCAGGAGATGAGGTCTGCCCATTGCTTAAGGATATCATGCTTGTGACATTTTTTTGGTTATGATACATGTTAAAGTTATTTCCTTTTTGTAATTCCAATTCCATAAGTCATCAATGGTGGAGCGAGGCAATTTTGCCTATTGTTGGAATCTATGATAACATTTGAACTTTTGGAGTAAATTAGCAGTTGAAAGCAGCTTTAAGCCACTTCTTGTTTGAAATTTTTTTAATTTTGATACATGTTCAGTTATTTCCTTGTTTTAATTCCAATTCCACAAGTCATTAATGCTGGAGTGAGGCAATTTTGCCTATTGTTGGAATCTATGATAATATTTGAACTTTTAGAGTAAATTAGCAGTTGAAAGCAGCTTTAAGCCACATCTTGTTTGATGCAATGTCTTCTGATAGGTGACATAACTTTACGTCTGTGAAGTTGATGAGTGATGACATCTTGGTCATATAGTCTCGGTAGTTTGCTATGAATCTGGCTGAAGAAATAATTCCACACCCTTTTTATCAGAATTATAATTTCTTTGTCTTAAGTCTTGCTCCTGTCACCTATTCATCCTGTTGTAGACACTTAATTTGATCGACCTATAATGGAGTATGTCATGAATGGCCGGGCATGGAAGACTACTGCATGCTTTTGGCAAGTGATTTGGCCTACTTTACTTCCAACATCTTTGCAGTTCTATGAAAGGTCTGACATACTGTTGGGTATTTGTTTATTAATATAAACCAAAAGAATGTTAAATTGTGGTCTAGGCATAGTCTTGTTTGCTGTGGTGCAGCAAGTGATGAATTCATATGTAGTTTCATTTTGAAATTGCAATAAAAGGTAATGAAAAGGGATATTAGCAACGGGTATATGCTAATTACAAGAAAAAAGTGTGTAAACCCTGAAGTTGAAAAGTTGAATACGGTGAATATGAAAGGATCAATCTTATTAATTTCTCTAATGAAGTTAGAGCAAGAGAATTTCCCCAATCTAGATGTAGCCATCTTACAGATACATATCTTGTATCACTCAGGCTTCAAAATCGTTCTTTTCAATCATCCAGTCTAGGCAGCTAGTCATGTAATTCTGATCCAATGTACATGCATTCTGTTACACTAATCCTTCTGCAACCCTCAGCTTTTGCTTTCAAATTTTGCCTGTCACTTTTAGTCTTGCCACAATGAGTTTCCCTTATGAAGTTCACATCGCTCGTCTTGGCCAATGTATTGGTTTCATTAGTCTTGCCCCTTAAATGATGTTGATCATTCTAGCCATTTGTTTCATCTTTGGATCGCTATTTTTTCTTTTCCTTAATTTAAGTCACCTGTACTTTCAACTTGCATAAAATTTCCCTGCATGATGTTTCTTGGAGGAACGTTTAGTGCTGTTCTTCTAATTATGGTTTTGTGTTTTTCCCTTGCGTATTTATGTATTAGAATTCTTGTCCCAGGTTATAATTCCAGCTCCCTTTTATGTGAGTTACCCTGAAATAGCAAGGCTTGCTGATGCCACACCTGTTATTGTTCCAACAAGTATCTCTGACGATTTCTTGATGGACCCTAAGCTTCTTGAAGACTCTCTTACTGAGAAATCCAGGCTTCTCATTCTTTGTTCTCCATCAAATCCAACAGGGTCCGTGTACCCCAAAAAATTGCTTGAAGAGATCGCTAAGATCGTCGCAAAGCATCCCAGGCTCCTGGTATTAGAAGCAGACTAAGATTTCCTTCATGCTCCTTACATATGTTTGATTGAGTTGACAAGTTCTGGAAAAATTCCATGGCAAACTTTTCAGGTACTGTCTGATGAAATATATGAACACATTATATATGCCCCAGCTACGCGTACAAGTTTTGCATCTCTGCCTGGAATGTGGGAGAGGACACTCACTGTGAACGGGTTTTCTAAGGTATTTGGAAGCCTTTCCTTCTTGAGAACTATTCGCTCCTAAATTTCAATCTCATGAAATTTATCTTTTTCATATTTGTTTTTGCTTCTATGATAGAATATATCCAACTACATGCCCTTATAAAAATATCTAATCTTGAAATGCTGTAACATCTATAGGCCTTCGCAATGACTGGCTGGAGACTTGGTTATATTGCTGGTCCAAAGCACTTCATTTCAGCCTGTGCAAAAATCCAGAGCCAGGTATGCTGCATCACAACCTAACTTGTCATAGAAAGAAACAATGTGCAAATGATGAAGCTGTCAATGGAGGTTGCCTAGGAGTTCATTGGAATTAAACTTGGTAGAGAGAGGAAATTTTATGTCAGTGGAGAAATTTATATCACAGAGAAAGAGCATTGGTTTTTGAGGCCGAATATGTTGAAGTAGACTTGATGTTGGATGAAGCAAATTGTTAAGGTGGTGGCCAATTTGAGTAATTCAATCTTCTGAACTGATAACTTTCTGATTCAATTCCCCAAATCTTGTGTCTGGCACTATCCATCAGCATGGCTGAATTTGCTTTGCGCTGTTGCAGTTTACTTCTGGTGCCAGCAGCATATCTCAAAAGGCAGGACTTGCTGCTCTGTCGATGGGATATGCTGGAGGAGAAACTGTCGCGACTATGGTACAAGCTTTTAAGGAACGGCGAAATTTCTTGGTTAAAAGCTTTGGGGAACTGAAGGGTGTCAAGATTTCAGAACCTCAGGTACTAAATCAGAGATTGACCCAGCAAACAAACTAATCATTCTTATTTTGGTCTTCCTCTGGCCTTCTGTCTCGCTGTTTCTCATCACTTTTCATTGCAATTTTGTATGCCACGTGCTTCCATATGCAGGGAGCCTTCTATCTTTTCATTGACTTGAGCTGTTACTATGGGGCTGAAGTTGAAGGCTTTGGCATAATTGACGGCTCGGAGTCACTTTGCCGATACCTGATTGACCGGGCCCAGGTATGTATCATTAAAGTGCTTGTCTATCTTCTTCTAGATGCAGGAAAAAAAGAATAGCTCTTGCAGATGTGTTTGCACCGAATTCCTTTGTCGCGCCTCACCCAAATGTTGACATCTGAAATGCTGAGAAGGTGTAACATCCTACTGAATCATAGTGCTGCTTCCAACTGACTTTGGGAATTTTCCTCAATGCTATTCTGTATAGGTTGCGTTGGTCCCCGGGGATGCATTTGGGGATGACAGCTGCATCCGCATCTCGTATGCTGCTTCTCTCGAGACTATACAAGAGGCTTTCATGAGGATTAAGAAAGCACTTGCTGCGTTGAGACCCGCTGTCCCGGTTTGATGATCACAACGTTGCCACAGCATTTGGGACACCTTATACCAATCAGCTGCCACTGTTGGACTTCCTGTCATAGTTATTTGATAGAATAGACTTGGCTATCTTGATATATTTCTTTTCGTCTCCAGTGTTTTGTTAATCATAATTATCACAGATAAGAGGAATGATTAGATTCAGATTGAAGACATATTCTCTCTTAGGTGTATGATCGCATTTCATTCCAAAAGTAAATGTACATTGTTACTTCAAATGGAGTATAAATGGTCTCCCGCTTAGTGGAATTAGTGTTACATGTCTCTCTACTTGCAACTTGGGACTTTGTCGCAGTTAGATGAAGTTAAATTGATGAACAGACAAATGACTAAGTTAACCAGTGGGAACTCCCGTATTTTATTTTGTTGAGTTTCGAGACTGATTAGACAAGACAATTTTTAAGAAGCAGGTTCATCTGTTAGAAGCCAAATATTAATATCAGCATCAAATCCATCATTCATACGTAACATTTTACTATCTATCGTGCAATCGTTTGCATCCATTAAGAGGAAGTTAAATGCAATAACCACTCCCACCAACCCATGAATTACTACTTCAACTACAAGGACTGAGTCACTAGCAAAGGCTGAGATCGAGTGAATGCATTATGTACATGATCTGAATCAGAAACCACCTCTCCAAGAGGATGACTTCACTACCGGAATGGTCCCATATCGCCCGAGCCTCCTCACTTTTTCAGGATCATACTCTCCGACGCTCTCCAGAGTGGAAGGCTTGTAACCATCCCTGTGTGTGTGTTCTTCAAATATCTGTTCTGCTTTGTCCAACAATGGGTTGATGTATTTCTTGATAGAGTGACTATTCTTTGACCCATCAAACAAGCTTCAATAGGAGATACCGACGAGGCTTCTGCAGGGACATGGGAGTGACCTCCCAGGCTCAGTGTTTCTCAAGGTTCCAAGCGGTTCAACATTTTGGCCAGTGGAGTTGGAGTGGCGTGACGGCATGGCTTGGCTTGGCCAAGGATGGCAGAAGTTCACAGACTATTACTCCATCGGTTTTGGCAAACTAGTACTTTTCACGTACGAACCGAGCTCGGTCTTCCAGGTCGTGATCTTCAATACAAGCACTTCAGAGATATAATATCCCACAGATCCCATTATAACGGACAAATCAGAACCGGAATGTGAAGTTCCTCTGCTCAAGAAGGAAGAAACTGATGATATCTTAGCTGAAATCTCGGAGGATTGTTGGCCTAGCCCAAAAATAAGGAAAAAAAAATTAAAGTCGGCATTGGCTTCGGCTGCACAAAAGGAGAAATCTGGTACGGTTAGTGAAAATGGTGACTATTCCTATGAACACCAAATTCCTAGTAACATTTGAGTCTGTTCATTGGCTCATATCTCTTTGGAATTTCATCATCTTATTTTGGATTTTAAGATGAAATTATTATCTTTTTATGAACAATGTACAGGCATGATCAGAAAGTCTGCGAGCAGAGCAATCTCTGCTAGGCCAGTTGCTCGTAGATCTAATGTGACATATCCTGCTGCAATCGAAAGGGCCCGGGATTTCAAATAAAAGCATCCTACGTTCATACCCGTGATGTACCCTAGTTATGTTAAAATTTCCACAGTGGTGAGATTCTCGGTTACCTAGTTTCAACATTAGCATCTTCGAAACTCTGAGACAGCGTCTTCTCCTTGGTTCGTGAAAACCTTGGAGAGTACATGTTTTGGGTTATTATTTTTCTTTATCCTCCTGCTTAGAATGTTTATGCCTTGACATGATCATGACACCAATTTGTTTCGAGAAGGCTATTATGGAATATCGGTTTATAGCACATTCATGCAAATGTATATCAAGAGAAGCGTGCAGATTGTAACAACTAACGCACAAGGATTCGAGGCTGGTGAAGTTAATCATGTTTCCAGGAGACCGCTGCTTTGGAAAGTTATCTCAAGGTTCGTCTGCCTTCGCAAGAGGAACTTCTCGGTGTCAAGGAGATGTCTGCGTGCTCGAATTGACTAAGCGGAGTGGGGTCGTGCTCGAAGTCTCTATTTTCAGGAGTTCTGATTATACCTGGAAGCCGTATATTGCCACCATAATGCCTGGCACCATTTTGGAGAATGATATTAGTAGTATTATCAGCTAGACATACTATTTTATGAGTTTCCTTTTGTCTCTTTTTGACATCCAATGGATCTGCAAACTGAAATGTGCTTAAGAACTGTGCTTTAGTGATGGGGAATGAAAGTGATTGTAAAGTTTCTAGTTATTCCATCTTCTTTAGTTGTACATTGTTTTTCTCTTTCTAAGCACAAACTCAAATTATTGGAATAGAGTGTGGAGTGTAGAGCTTTTGGGATACAACCTTGTTTACCATGCACTATCCTCGCATCAATGTTAAGTCTCCACAATCTCAAGTGGGATCTTCACTCCTGCCACTGAATAAGTCCGAAGGAACGTTTGAGGACGGATTCGAATTCAGCATTGTAAGCACGAGATGGAAGCAACATCGCCTCTGGGGCCTAAAATTCTTTCTCAAAACCCACTGGTGGGAGCAAAACCAACCTAGGAATGGAGGAAAAGATATAATCCGGATGACTGAGTTCAGTTCACATCCATCTTTAAATGAATGAGCAGGACTCTTTAGTAAAAATTAAAGATGATTGGTTTCAGGCAGGGTAGTTTCAGAGCACGTACTTCGAACCTACCCCGTTATAACTGATTTATAGTTTTTAGAACATGGAACCTATAATTTTTGCCCTGCAATCGACCTTGAAATCTATTTTATTTTTTGTTTCAGTTTCAGAGTCTACTCGACAATCTATTTTTGTTTTGTTTCTTTTTATGGTATCATTTTTTATAGCAAAATAATATGAGCAAATAAAGGGTTCAAAATAAAAGAAAAACGAGGGCAACCGAGCGAAGGTGAGTCAGGAACAAGCAAGAATTGCGAGGCTTGAACGGGTGAAGGCGAACCGCAAGCGAGCGAGGAGGAGGGTGAGTCGAGAGCAAGAGAGAACATAGAGAGAAAATGCCATTTTTAGATTTTATGGAACTTGTTCCTGATTTGGTCCAATCGGTCCGGTTCCCGGGCGGTTGTACCGGACCGGTTCCAATGAAATTGGAATGGAACTAGTTTTCAAGGCGGTCTGATCTGGTTCCCAAGTAAAATTGGTCCGGTTGAACGGCCCTAGTACAAGCTGCTCCAACGCGACGGTTTGGCTGCTCTGACCGATTAAAACGCCAATAACTGCTTAGCAGTGAACGACACGACTCCTGAAGCAGGTGAGACAGAGGCGAATTCATGGCCTTGAAAGGAGCTTCTTTCACAAGGATGACTTCGCGTCGTCCGAAGGGTTTTGAACCGCCCGAGTCTCCTCATTTTTTCAAGATCATACTCTCCTCCGATACCCTTCCGAGCGGAAAGCTTGTGAGCAAGCCCTCTCTCTCTCTCTCTCTCTCTCTCTCTCTCTCTCTTCCCCAGTGATTCTTGATTTTCGTTTTTTATTCTTCCTTGCCCACCAGCTGCCCGATTTGTTTATTGATCGTGGATGGTCCTCCTTTCTGGCTAATTGTGTGACTGAGTTAACAGTTGCATGTGACCAAGTGAGCAAAAGACATTCATGCAAGGTATTTCACTTGCAGGAAAATTGTTCTGTTTTTCAGTGTCCAGACTCTGGACCAGTCCTTGGATTGAAACCCGCATGACTTTGACCCATTAGAATATGTTCCTGGATTTTTTTTCTTTTTCCTAATTGTGTTGAATTTGGTTCAGGAGATGACATTAGTTTACCAGAACCAATGTTAAACTGAGGAGAATTTTCTTGTGAAGGAAAATAGAATTCATGCTATTGTGAATCGTATACTGAAGCTTCTTCTATTGTGATTGTGAATTTGAGCACAATGTAGGGCCGGAATGTGGAGGTATATCAGTGTCTCTTTGTAATTCATTTACCCCCTTAGAATAATACCGGTATCCAAGCCTTTCGCGTGACTAATTCCCTGGATGCAGGCAACCAAATTCACTCTAATTGGGTGATGTAGGTACTTCTTATCACAATCTAGTTCCCTTGAGTCACACTGAGAATTACTGAACATGGTAATTGCATTCGCATGTCTGATTCAAAAAGTTGCTGACGGAGTTGTAGATTTTTTTGTGGGGGGCTGAAAAGAATTTGTAAAACTTACTTGTTCACTATCTGAATCCCAAAATCTCTTGTGAGAATGTTAACAAAGGTTCTTCAGTGGTTCACTATTTTATGGACTCGCTTGATGGCAATTCCTTATTGTCGAAGTGTTTTGAGGAAATGAGGAGTTTCCATTATGTTGTTATGGGAATACTGAGCCTCAGATTATTTCTTGCCTTTCATTATGTATTACAGAGGTATGTGCGCGTGCCTCTCACTATGAAATGGAGTCTCCTTGCTCTGGACAAGAACCTAAATATCATAAATTTAAGCGAAAAAATGATTTAACTATTTTATTGAATCTTCTTTTCTTTATTTTTCTTAATAGGAGATACCAAAGAGATTTCTGCAGAGACATGGTAGTAACCTCCCTGACTCAGTGTATCTCAAGGTTCCGAGCAGTACAACAGTTTGGCCAGTGGAGTTGGAGTGGAGTGATGGAATGGCTCGGCTTGCCCAAGGTTGGCAGAAGTTCACAGACTATTACTCCATCGATTTTGGCCAAGTCCTAGTTTTCAGATACGAACCGAGCTCGGTCTTCCATGTCGTGATCTTTGACACGAGTGCTTCAGAGATTGAATATCCTACCGGTCCTGTGGTTGTGGGCAAATCAGAACCGGAATGTGAACTTCCTCTGCTCAAGAAGGAAGAAACTGATGATATCTCGGCCAAAATCTTGGAGGATTGTCAGCGTAGCCCAAATATTAGGAAAAAATCAAAGTCAGCATTGGCTTTGGCTTCTCGAAAGGTGAACTCTGGTATGGGTAGTGAAGATGATGATTATTCCTATGAACACCAATTTCCTAGTAACATTTGAGTCAGTTCATTGGCTCATATCCTTTCGGAATTTTATCATCTAATTTTGGATTTTAAGATGAAATATTTTTCTTTTTATAAACTATGTACAGGCATGATCAGAAAGTCTGCAAGCAGAGCAAGCCCTGTTACGCCGGTTGCTCGTAGATGTAATGTGCCATGTCCTGCTGCTCTTGAAATGGCGCGAGACTTCAAATCGAAGCATCCTACGTTCATACTCGTGGTGTACCCTAGTTATATTAAAAATTCCACTGTGGTGAGATTCTCAGTGACCTAGTTTCATCGTTGGCATCTATGGAACTTAAAGACGGCATCGTTTCCTTAGTTCATGAAAACCTTGGAGAGTACATGTTTTGGGTTATTATTTTTCCTTATCCTCCTACTTAGAATGTTTATGCCTTGACATGATTCATGACACCGATTTATTTTGAGAAGGATAGTATCGAATGTCAATTTATAAAGCATTTATGCAGAGTGTACCGGCCGAATTTATGCGGACTCATATCAAGAGAAGTGTGCAGGTCGTGACACTTAAGCACGAGAAGTATTCGTGGCCGGTGAAGTTAACCAAGTTTCCGAGAGACCATGGAAAGTTATCTCAAGGTTGGTTCGCATTCGCAAGGGCAACTTCTCTGTGCGAAGGAGACGTCTGCGTGTTCGAACTGACTAGGCAGAGTCCCGCTGTGCTCGAAGTCTCAATATTCAGGAGTTCTGATTACACTTAGGAGTGGTTTATTGCCACCATTATGCTTGGCATCATTTTGGAGAGGGGTATCAGTAGTGTTATCAGCTAGACATACAATGTTACCAAGGTTTTTTTTTTGTTGTCCTTTTGACGACCGATGGATCTGTAAATTGAAATGTCTTAAGAACTGTGCTTTCGCGATGGCGAATGAAGGTGATTGTAAAAATTTCTAATTACTCTTATTTTCTTTAGTTGTTTCTTGTTGTTCTCTAAGTTTTGATCATAGTTTAATTATTATACCACAACAATTAGTTAATCATAATCTATAAGTTAATCATAATCTATAATATTTATTTTCTCATTTCTTTATGGTTTGTGAGATGAATCCATGCCGTCCTTGTCCCCAGGTCTGGTCGGGTGACTTATGTCCAATGAGAGAATAGTAAAAAATTCCACTATAAATCAAGCGATACAACGAAAATTACAACTTCACTCGAGTCATTCAAATACTCTCACTTTTTCTCAAACCTCATTTACACACAATAACTTGCACTGTGTTTAGTTCCACAATTCCTTACAAGTAATCTCTTAATCTCACAAAGGAATTAATAAATCTTATTACAAGAGTTAATTGATTTCAACACTTAAATTCTTGGTGTAATTCTACAAACAAAACCCACTACCAAGCACTTGTGAAAACGGTGCTTCAAGACTATGTCAACAACAGCGTGCTTTCTTGCGGCAAAAGAAAATCCCATATGTATGGAGATAATTGTCCAAAAAGTCTTAAACTTATTATACTGGCGGTTAATTTAGTCATAAACCCTCAAGTTGTGCCAATTTAGTCCTTACCTTTCAACTGTGTCAATTTAGTCCTAAACCTTTTGATAATTTATCAACTCAGTCCTAAACTTTTGGCAATTTGCCAAAATAATCCTTCGGCGATTTCCAGCTAAAATTACCTAGAATGACAGTGTTGACAAATCAATAAAAGGTTTAGGACTAAAGGTTGAAGACTAAATTGGTCACCGTATAATAAGTTTAGGATTGAATTGGCACAATCGAAAAGTTTATGACTGAATTGATCGCTGTATAATAGGTTTAGGACTTTCCCATATATCTGTATATCTAAAACAAGATCAGATTAACCCTTCTTGAAGCCGAGTCCAACCCGGAAAAGGAAAGTTGAGAAAAAGTCCACGGTCAACTTTCCTCTTATGTTTTTTTCCTTGCTGAATTCAACGTGGAAGCTAATTTGTGAGCCCTCTTCTTTTCAATTTTTCATGATCAAGAATCCATGTACTTCACTTCACATCGCAGATTAATTTAACCACTTCACTTCAAGCTGGATTTTATTCGACAGACTCAGACTTGAGACATATTTTAACGGAAAGGAAGTCAAAAGTTCATAAACTATTACTCTATTGTTCCGGGCCAATTGATACTCTTTAGATACGAACAGATATCCATCTTCCAAGCTGTAATTTTCTATACGAATTCTTCGGAGATCGAATATCCCATGAATCCTATTGTCGGTGAAAAATCAAAAGCTGGATGTGAATTTCCCCTGCCCAAGAAGGTAGAAACTGATGATATCTTGGTTCAAATCTTGGA